>JASANE010004017.1:0-30747 GCA_030248225.1 Trileptium ribeirensis
TTGCTAGAATTGGATGCACTTCCGTTTGCTTCGTTGTGCATATACGGTAGAATTAAAGTCGCCATATGTTTTTGTGACTATTCTAACAGTTAGAGTTTTGAAAGAGCCTTGCATAGCATTATAGGGACTGCCATGTTCCTATAATTATGCCAAGTTTGCTTCAGTGTATGTGCGATATATATATAATATTGCTAATTCTGAAGCACTGTTATTCGCGACACGTTTTAAATTATGCAAGAAGAGCTGGAACGGACCACTTTTGCACAAATTGTATACATGTTTAGAATCAGTGCAAATATCTCGATTTGTCATGCTGAAATATTAAACGAGTAACTTTATGGCACAAATTAAGCATTCATATATGCTGATTATAGATCCTATTCTGCTAAATGACTGCGCAAAGTTTTAGGAATAAGACGCATTTCTCACGTAGAGTTCTAAGCTGTTTGATTAAGTCTCCAATTATGTAGTCTTTCAAAAATTTCATGCGAATAAGCACTATAGCATAGTTCTCTCACGGAAAAGTCTATTTATAGGTGTATAAAGTTTAAGTTATGAATATTAAAAACCATAATATCAATTACATGTCAATTGTAGTGAAACCCCCAAAGAATTAGTACACATAGCGAAAAGACCGAGCATTGAACATGAGGTGCCGGTGAGAGATATAACTGTTCTAGAGCTAAGCTACAAATACATACGCGAATAAATGATATGTAATTATTTCGGCATTTTAAAATATAATAAATAGGTGAGCAAGTAATTGAGCAAATATCATCTGCTTGTAAATCGTACTAAACAGCTTTCGAGAAAAAAAAGTACATTTTCTTTACGAGCTATTTAATCTTTATTCAAAGTATATGATATAATATACCAATATATGTTGAAACACTAAGCATGTTGAATATTATTTTGACCGAAACTACCGCTTCATTTTGGTCTACCTGTTATTAGTCATTTAGCATTTAATAAGATCTATGTAATGTCGAGATTTGTGTCCCTGCACCCATGTCTTGTCTTGATAGCTGAATATAATATATAACTCACTGGCGAAACATGTGATTTCAACTGCTCAACCTACATCAAATGACAGTAATTAAATATATATGTAGAGGTGGCAGTATCGAATCAAACAAAAATATTCAAAAGCTCTTCGGTTCACTAATTAGTAAAAATATAGCGAAAATTAAATTGTTTCGAATAAAATTTTTTCCTCAGCTATGTGATTTGTTTTGGTACTCCTTCATAACGTGCATTGTAAAAGCATAATAAATTTGTAAGAAATACTACGTTTTGGTCATATGGTATTGTGGGGAGGCATAAGAATACAGACTTCCCGTTGGTCAACAAAGAATGCGACAACATTTGTATTATTTTGCTCGTTAGACAGTGTTACTACTTTTCACTTTGATCAAGGCCTGCTCTACTTATGTTCAAAGTTTAGCCGGGGAGTTACTCATCTTTTAACTCTAGTTTTTACTTTTAAACTGTAACTGAAATATAATTTTCCAGAATTTGGTAAAAAACTTTACAAACTAAAATGAGTTCTATAAACGCACTTGTGCAGTCTTCAGTGAGCAAATCCCAATGGGAAGTATCGGTAGATTCTTGCTGTTCTTGTTGGTGCTGGTCGTATTTGCTACAGTAGCAACTTGTACCATTAGCCAGTTGTATTCGATCGCGTAACGCTGAGGCTGACTGGCGGCTAAATAGTTTATCCGGTGAACAAACAGAACTAACCGATAATTCGGCGAATCGGCAAAATCTCTCAAATTCATTTTGGACTTCAAGTTGACGATCACAAATCGAAGCAATGGTATAAATCGGCAAATGCCTGTCATCGGAAGCAGCACTAGCGGGGAATTGCAATATAATTCTTTGACAGTTAGAAATGACGCTTGCGATAACAACAATGAATAAGGTCCGGTCTCGTAAAACCAATATACAATTCGCTAGAAAAAACATTTACTGCACAGTTCTTTTAATTGTCCCAACACTTGACAAAATACAGCTATCAAAATACCGGATCCGTACTACTATTCAATTCAACCTTAAAACAAAACGTATATATCAGTATTACCAAGTAGTCATGATGAAGCCTTGATGAAGAGTGTGGCACCAATTTCATGCTACGTATATCCCCTTTGGGGTGTGCGTCGTTCATTTCACCCTAGCTGAGCAGACAAGTTTCACACTTTTATCCTGGCGCAACCCAACTTTCGCATAGTCTCCGCCGTATCTTTTGTATTGCACGTACAGCTTTTGTTCCAAATTTGAGCATAAAAATATAAAAATATCTGTTTAAAAATGAGAACAACAGTTGAGTGGAGCACCGCGAAAGTTAGACGAACCGGACAAATGTTGTACGCTCAGAACAACAGTTGGGTGGACAGCATAACAGAAGAAAACATGCCCCCCCCCAAAAAAAAAGTGGGACAAATGACGCAAAAAGCGATCACGTCACTCACAGAGTACATAACTTAGCTTGACGAGAGTGTGGCACTCTTGCGTGGTATTACTAACTAGATTTGAGTATTATCGGATTAAATTTGGAAAGCAGATAATATTGGTTTAAGATGTTGTCTTGCATATGCTAAAAACATCAGGGTTTCCATTAGCGTCTTTTATTCTCATTTATGTGTGCTCAAGGCAATGTGATTCTGACTCCATTGCAATTATAGTTTTGGTATTTTTGCTCAAGAACTGTAATATTTAACATATATCTACAAATCAGTCAAACAGTTGGTAAACGCTGCAGTAACGTCAAAATTAAAACGCCAAGATTTTTTCGGTAGTACTTAGTGTTCGAAATAAAATTAAAAACGGGGTCATATAGAGCTACATGTTTCATTATTGTCACATGTTTTTACGACAAGGATGGAATTGCACATATTACTATAATTTCAGAAACACGGTCCAATTTTGTCATAAGGCATATTGTAAAAATACGCAATAAATAACTGTATGACTTTAAGTTGTGTAACGTTTCACTACGCTAGCCTAAATAGCGTTTTGTATAGCATAACACGAATTTCTCAGGAACTCTGGCATCGTGGCGGCTCACTAATCTTGCAGCTAAAAGTTAGACGTCATAATGATCCGAATTTTTTCCGGCTTCGCTTGGCTCGGCTCGCAACTTTCAATCTCACCCTATGTCAGTACGGTTAGTCTCGGCTCGGCTCGAAAAGTACGATGACGAAAATTGCGTGTGGAGGACATGGGTGTATGAACGGATGGACAAATGAATATGATCTAATATACGCGACAGCCAGTTCGCTCTTAGATGTAATTATCTTTTGCAACACATTCAGTAACATTCGAGCTGTGAGCCACTAGATCAAACAATATTACACACATTTTTGAGTGTGGCAATCTCCAGGGTTGTTCAGTTAATGGCCGCGGTGCGTCGAGTGCGTTGATATAAACATGTACTCATATGCATTCACGTTTTTGCTATACAGACTTAGACTCGGCTTATATTCTGGGAACGCAAAAATCACACCACACCATTATTATTCACCATCAAACGAATTCAGCGTTTACGTTACACAGTACTACTCGTGTGAAAGTTTTTTTCCAATGGTCTACACCATACCATCCAAGGGTGTACAGTACAAACCTGCGCATAACAGAACAGATGGTGTATGAAACAGCTTGAAGCGACACTTGCAGCGTTTGAACACAAAGCTTGGAAGCGAATCTTACCGATATCCTCCCATGACTGTGTGCCTAACACAAAGGTGGAACCGCGATTCAGAGTTGTAGAGAGGATTACATATTTCATAAAACACAGACGACTCGCTTGGTTTGATCATATCAGTGGAACGAGCAGCCCACGCATTCCGAAAAGTGTGCTATCCGGAAGACCAGTCAAGTACAACCGACCAAATGGGCGTCCGTAAGATTTGGGAAAGGTGCCTATTTGAAGATATGGGCACACGCTCCACCCTGCGTGTGATCGTCATTCGGTAAAGACACAAAGCCTGGAAGGATCGTTTGGATGCGACATCTAACAAGGCCGGTCCTCGCGTCGAAAGCTAGTTAATCAGTTTGTTCTGCGTATGACGTTGAGTCCCGTTGGGCTGCTGAAGGCAGGTAGTATGAGACACCTTTTATAATGCAAACCCCTCATAATACCCAACTTATGTTGCGTAATATTTCCAGCCTTTATCGATAATAGCAACAATGTTGGATTCTAACGCAATTGCGAGCATACTATTTACGTGACAGTTTAATCGTTGTGGTTTGTACGTCTTACATCGTAGTCCGATGTGAGTAAAACAAATTGGTGTGGAAAAATAACTCGATCGCACTGTGCAGCACAGATATTTTAAAACTGAAACAACTTTGAACAACCATTATAAACGCGAATCTATCAAAAACGAAAATGAAATCGAACATCCAGTTTTCGAATTCCAAAACAAACATGTTCTCTGCTACATTATAATGCAGATCTACGAGTCATCAAGGAATCTTTGATTATAATAGAATTCTGTGCGGTGCGGCAAAGTATCGATTTAAAGTAGAATTCCCACTAATTATTCACGTTATAACTGATTGTAGACTTCACAAAGCGTTCATATGGTACACGCTGAAAACAGTGCTAGAGCTATTTTCGCAAAAATAGAGATTTGCTTCATATATTCTGCCAAAACGCAAGGAAATAATTGGAAAGAATACAGTTTGCTGCTGTCATCAATACTTTTGTAATAGATAGACAGAGTTGGTTTTTCCGCAGTAACAGTGGTCTGCCATGCGGCTTCTATGCAAGTAAAAAATTATCTAAATATATATTGCGCTGTGTACGAACCGCGTCCATCCGAGCCGAGCCGGCTCTAGCTTTTATAACGAAGATCGGCTCCTCTCGAACTTTGAAAGTTGAGGTTCGGCTCGGCTCGAAAAAGTGATGCTGGCTCGGCGGACTCGGGCTCGATCTGAGACTAGCCGAGCCTCGAGCTCAAATTCCAGATTCGAGTTTGCCTAGTCCATCTTAATATCATTTGTAGATCTTTGCAACTCCATGATATAGAGGCAGCAAATGATAAGCTTGATGATACATAAGTAAGCAAGTAAGCATAGAATAATTCCATCTTGGAAATAAGAGGCATCCATTATATGGCTGTTATTCAAACGAACTAGGGTGTTGTCTAATTCGTTGCATTACTTTTGCCGGCATGTGGATGCAATTACGAAACCCATGTTAGCAAGCAATGATGGTTCAATCACCTACATTACAATCAGGCTGGAATACTGTAATATGTGAGCGAACCAGTGTCAAGGCCGCATTCATGCTTCAGAATCATATCTCTCTTACTTGATATTTAATTAACTTACAATGCAATAAAGGAAAAAGGCAGTACATACAAATTTCATATAGATATCGGGGCTTTACTGGCTTCACACAAAAGCAACCTGACACACGAAGGCGATCGCCCTTATTACCTATATTGGCATTTCTAAAACCCACCCAATTGGTTTAAACCAAATGAAAAAACGAAAGCAGTGAAATTTCAGCACCTTCATAATTCACCGCTCGATGTCATTAGTTCCTAGCCAACAAGCAAGGTGCTTACATATGCTTCGCAAAATATAAGTGCTGCTTTCTTCCAAAAGCATAAGATGATCACAGTGTTTAGTCCAACACATCGGGTTAATCTCAACCACATTCCGGACGATTAAGTTCAATTAGGTTAAAATATAAAGTGTACATTTTGCTGCTATACATTTTGCAACCTGATAACATCTATGACTATACAACGTCTGCGACCGTAGATAATTTACGTTAACACCGATGGAACAGATGTTGGTTTTTGAGAAGGACAAAACAGGTCCATAACCAAAACATTATTTTATGAATGATTTTCATCCGTCTGTTAACGGCTATTATTGGGAAACGGCTTACCTTTTGTTTGATTTCAATTTGATTAGGTTCAAATTGTCAACTGCTGGTACCGTTAGGAGTAAAATATAACCCTGCATTGATAAATTGCATACTAGGTTGTTGTTGTAAAGGTTTTGAGAATTAAATAAAAAGATTACGTTATAATATACGAAAGAGTCAGAGTGTAGCTAATACTTGAAGTTGTATTAACAGCGCTAATTGCATAAACCGCAGTTCTATGAAACAAAGGAATGTATTACGGGATACGTAAGACCAATGTAGCTTATGCGCGACTAAACTCAAAATGACCCCGGCAACCATCCTATTTTATTTAAATAAGGCGTTTCTACAAACACGGCAGAAAAACAAAGCTCGCGAACACCGCAAGCGAGAAATCATCCCATATAAATGCGTTCGCCGAATGTTTGAGAACAAAAGTTTTAGTTGGTAATATTACTATAAAATTCAATTTGTTCGCGCCTGTTTCCCATTTTGTATACGTCGCAAGAACAAATTTCTGCATCTATAAATCCCAAAATTGTTAAATTGTAGCACTTGATTTCAATTTACCAAATTTTCGGTTAGCGAGAAACCAAAATGAAGTAAGACTTCTCTCCGTTTACAGGCCATTCGATATCGGTAATGCAGAATAGGAGGTGCAGGCCCGCCAACCCCAAACTTTCGTTTTCCCGCTGATTTACAACATTCAATGATTATGAAGTAGTTAATTGGCCGTCCCGCACCCAGGGCAAAATTTGTAAAACAAAAGCGAAGTTTCTGCAACGTTGGTAGTCATGGCACACCTATGCGAACTTTGAAACAAACTACTGACGTTGTTTTAATTAAAAGGCGTTTATAACACTGTTCTTAGGCATGTTTAAGACATAGCTTCTGCATAAAACTTAAGGTATGTTAGGTAGGCTAAATGACATTGCACTAATTCCTTAAATAAATGACGTATTCCATAGATATACAGAAATACTTATTACACATAATGGCTTTCACTTAATATAATTACACAGTCGCTGTCTTTAGAATACGTTATGTTGCCATTTAATTACAGCCCGGATTTCCGATTTAGATTGCTAAATTGTGATACTGCATGTAGCTGACCAGGTAATTGATTAGTAACTGTCGTTTTTATGTATATACACTGTTCTAGGCATACAATTTTTTTATATGTATTAAATATTTTTCTATGATTTTATCCCTCGCAATGCGTGTTTGAATACTACCGTGTAACAGTCCTATACAAGCACCATGTGAAAGACAATCAAGGTTACAGAAAGTTTTACTACTTTGTTAACACAAATCCCCACCATGAAGATCCCACAAATGCGACGTTTACATACCGACCTGGAAAAAGTGCCAATGGCCAATAATAAAAACAAACGTTTCGCTGATATGCTTCAGGCCGAACCCCTCACCAATGCATTAATCGTAACCTGGAAAACGCAAACTACAGCAGATGAAAGTATATATTTTGCCCCCAGATGATAAAGAAGTCGAAAATTGTGAACGGTTATAATTAGACATTTTATTCAGATACACTTGAAATGCTTTTAGGCATAGATAGTGCCACCGTTTTGTAATATAAAATATATGCACATATACATAGAACACGTGTTTGTAGATGGAAAACCACGCAAGCAAGAATAAAGATATATTACAGAGAAAGAAAGGGAAAAGTGGAAAGGGTGTAAGGAACTAACAGCGGACTAAAGTATATCTTTTCCCAGATAATAAAGATGAAAAGTATAAAAGGTATGATTAGACATTTATATACATTTGAATTGCTTGTTAGGCATTGATAGTGCCACCGTTTTGTGGTTGTAAAATAGTATCAATTTATTTTTAATCAATTACATTATTAATGAAACGCAAATGCCAATATATACAAGAACACGAAAAAAAACACAACAGCAGATGAGAGTATATATTTTGACCCCAGATGATAAAGAAGTCGAAAATTATGAACGGTTATAATTAGACATTTTATTCAGATGCACAAGAAATGCTTGTAGGCATAGATAGTGCCAGCGTTTTGTAATATAAAATATATGCACATATACATAGAACACGTGTTTGTAGATGGAAAACGCAAACTACAGCAGATGAAAGTATATATTTTGCCCCCAGATGATAAAGAAGTCGAAAATTATGAACGGTTATAATTCGACATTTTATTCAGATACACTTGAAATGCTTTTAGGCATAGATGGTGCCAGCGTTTTATAATATAAAATATATGCACATATGCATAGAACACGCGTTTGTAGCTGGTTCTAAATCACAGTTTATGGTGGGAATTTAATAAAATTATTTTGCGACCAAACATCCTCGCATTTATAAGTGCAGCCAAATGTGTTAGCTTCTAATCAGGGTTTTTATATCTCTCGTATTAAGGACATTTACGGTTAATTATTTTGCTTTCAAACGTATTATTCCCTAAGCTGTGGAAAACTATGCTATTCAGTGAGGTCTATTACAAGCTATATAATATGATAAATAGATAGATGAGGTAAATTTGCCAAATGACTATTGAACATCCTATGATATATGACTAAAGTATGTAATATATATATTTTTAACAGGGCGAGTAACGATTTCAAAATAAAGTACCAGTGCCTAATGCCTCTAGCTACCCAAATTCTACTGCGTAAAGATTCCTATAGAGAAATACTATTACTGGGAACAAATAAATTCCACATTTCATAGAAGATAACACTGCTTCCATCTGAAAAACTTTTAACATTTTTGTGCATAAATGTATACGCAACAATGTGAAAAGTCAATAAAGTTAGAAATAACTTTTCTCAAAAAAATATTGCTAAAGTTGAATTTAATGTTTAGTTTAGTAGAAAATTTGGCACTATTTAAAAAATTCAGGCTGGTGACATGCTCTTACTTCCTAGAAAAAAGACACAGGCACCTACATATTTGGACTCAATATCAAGAGCGCATTATGAAAATTATTTATAAGAAGATGATACTCTGGCATACTCATGCATTTTATCTTATCCGAGGATGTGGTTAGTTAGCTTACTCCCCCAAGGAATGCAGGAGGCGCCCTCCAAATATCCCTGGCATTCCATACCCCAAGGTCCCCGGGAACCAACCCCCCCCTAGGCCACCCGCCTTTACCCCCCCAACCAACTTGGTGAACCACCCAACACGAACAAGGGGCACAAAAACCCCGGCCGTCGGCACACCTCTTTTTTTAGGGCAGCCCGGGCAAGGAAAGAAAGACAAAAGCAAAAGCGAGTGTAATTCTGTTCATACAACATTTTCATACTACAGTCTTGTTGGTATTATGTGGGCATTTGTTGCCATATGGGTATATATTACGTGGACATTTGTAATCTTACGCGTATAAATATAGGTACGTTAAGGTACGTATGTGTTTATCTGGAGGTATAGTTAGTCATAAATTACCCCATATTAATGGTGCAACAAAATATTTATGGAACCTATAAGTTATAAACATTTATGAGCTCCTGAAGCTTAAGGTCGTGGTTTTAAATACCAACTCTGTCGATGTTTTCTCATATTCTAGATTATCTTGTTTGCTTCAAAATATTTACACATGTGTAGTTGTAATTATAAAAAGTACGCTTAAAATACATTGTCATGCTTAAATAAACGCAGTCAGGTTTCATATACTTTTTGAGTTCAGTCCAGAGCTATGTGTAGGTGCGGGTACCAGCGTCGCCGATTGGCGGGGCTGGATACAAGCTGAAATCATGGCCCCAAGGGTAGCAGGTATACCTACGGATAGTCAATACGCGTAATGTTCAAAATCTTGCATGTTCAGCTGTAGGCGTTGTATTAGAAACCACACGTTCCTTATAGTTAGCGCAATGAAAAGACATAGTGGCCCCTATTATTGTGAGGTGTGCTGAAAACTCGGCGGTTTATTTTAACACCCTCTGTTGAAATAACTTGATGATTCCCTTTACTGGCCAATACATGGCTCCCTTTATTGGACAGTGGGAGCTGTCACTGAAATAACTAAATTGTTTCTTTTACTGAGCGTTGTTTAAAATAGTGGACAGATCAGTTCGTTTTGTTGGTGGTAAATAAAAGACTGTGTTAGTGGGTATCAGTGCTATGGCAAAAATCATTAAACTGGGTTCTTGGTTTTTCACACAATATTTCTATGCTGGAAACCTTTGGTTTAAGGCGGATGGTTGGGCTGTAGGAAGGTGGGTGACAAACGTGGGTAACTTTCTGGGTCATGTTGCGCAGCGTTCACATTAATTTGTTCGCATCGGCTACATACATTGTGGAAGCTGTCATAAGAGGAGAGTTACTGCTTTGGCAATTGGTTTTTTCATAGCAAGATACCTAACAAACAAAGGTCGGAAATTTAACTGTTTTCAGCGTCATACGGTTTTTAATTTTAGATAACGTTTATAATTTCTGAAGTACAAAGCGACATGTCACGGACCGCGTTATGTCCACAGCTGTGGAGGAACTGCTGAATGTTCTTACTCACAATTTAGCAGGTAGAAGTTCTTGATTATTCGCTATTTTATTACAGATTAACTGATACTATATGGACTCTTGTTCTCCAGCTGGAACTTTAAGCAAAAATTTTTTTCACATCGTGAATGTAACCATATGAATGCTACGATGACAATAATAGCCCTCGGGGAAAACTGGCAAAAAATTTTTGAAATTTTTAACCTTAATTATTGATATATTGAGAACCACGGTGCCCTAACATTACTTTCGCTCCTCAGAGTTACTTTGGCCAGTGTTTATTTTTACATATTTGTCTGTGTCTATGTCCGGCCTAAATATTTAAGTATGGTAGTATATTAGTTAGCAATATATCATGTTTATGCCCAGATTCAGTTGTTTTGCGTTATAACGTTTGATAACTATTGTGTTTCTCAAAATAATGCAACAATTCAGGACACATTTATACAAATTTAAGTATAATTTACTTTAATTTTTCACTTATTTTGGCTGTGGTTGAGAATATCAATATTTTTGTTCGTGTCTATGTCCGTCAGGGAAAGTTTACTATACACAAAACCTGTGGCAGAGGTGGAATGATACTAAAATTTACAGTGTTGGATGAGATTCATATTCCACATGAAACCGGCCCCACGGGTTAATGTATTTGTTTCCTATGTGTATGCTTTGGGAGTACCAGCTGTATAAGTGATGTATTGTTATTAAATGAGAACTGTTCTAAGGACGTATGAGTACTCTCGGAACAGAACTTCATAATGTCAGCAAAAATAACAAACTTTGCAAAAAAGAGCGTATAATATCACTCATTGTGCATCATGGTGAATTTGCTAGATTTGCATTTTCACGAACTCATGGTTTTCCTATTTGTTTTTGACGCTTAACTTTGGGATCACACACTTTGACATACATGGACCGAAGTGCAAAGCCGAGTGGGTATAGTCGGATGCTCGGAAGAGGGAGGTGCGCGGCGCCTTTGTTGCCGACTGCAACAGCACCTATGGATGGGTTCGACGATTACGGCACCTTTAGGGGGTCGGGTGACCTGTCAGGGAGTATGAGGGCCCTCTGGATGGGCGGTGTTTGCCCCAGGTAGGGTAATCCCTACCCTCTAAGAACATGTATGAGCTTTGTATATTGGCGCTATAAAATTGAAACGGAACGAGGGAAGCAAGCAAACGGTGCTAAGGAAAAATCGTGAAAATTTTAATTTTATCGGTCAGCATGAACTCATGACTCATCTACGGATGGATAGATAGCGAAAATGATGACGATATTTTCAAATTTCGGTATGTTAGTGCGTGTTTTTATCTTGAAGCGGGTGTCTATTAGGTTATAAAGCAAAATACGATGGTTTTCTTATCTAGAGTCTAATTTGACAATATCATAGCTTTTCGTGGGATATTAAAGACTTTACGGTCGACCAACCCGATTTCCAGTAGTTTATCTATGTATTATGTGCATGATAGCAAGAACAATGTATACATAGTTTTTCGACATGCATTAGGTTGGTTGTATAGACTCTAGCCCAAATAATTAATGTTCATTCAAAAGTTTGCAATGGATTTAGGGTTAATGAGCTCGATTTCGAGAATATAGTCTTTCTTCAGTAGTTTGGTTGTGTATTGCCGACAGGGTACCAAGAATGGTTCGACTATATATAGGTTATTAAGCATGCCTGACTAGATGGTTTAGGTATCTTGAGACCAGCACCAGTAATTCACGTGTTCTCAGTTGCTTTCGATGGATTTCGTCGACGAAGATTCACGGGTTTCACTAGGATCAGTGTTGCAAATTTTTTGAGGTGGTGCATACATCAAACACAGCCAGTTACATGTGATTTCGCAAAATGATAACTTATAAATCAGTCCACGCTCAATCCATGTCACGCATGAGAGATACTTGTGCAGCAGTGCTGCGATAAATATCATGTTTGTAGGCACTATCATATTAGGCGCAATTTGTAGAATGTGTCGTGACAGCGTCTACACTATTGTACACGTTCTCACAAATATATTACCATTTTAGAGCCAGCACCGTGACAGTATCTCAGGTTCTAAGCATTGTCATGATAGCGTCACCGCTTTGCGCGCAGTGTGCGATAATGTCATCAAGTTTGTAGACACCATAATCTTAGCGTCGACAATTTGTAGAACGTGTGGTGACGGTGTCTACAATATTGTAGACATTGTCTTGATTGTATTAGCATAATACAAGTTTACAGACCCTATCCTGTTAGTATAGACAATTTGTAGAACGTGTCGTAATAGTGTCTATAATATTGTAGACCCTGCACGATTGTAGCAACATGTGGTAGGCAGGGTGTAGACAGTATCACCAAGATTGTAGACGCTGTCATAGTTGTATCAACATGTTGTAGGTAGTCTTGTGACAATTTCTACATTAGCTGAATAATTGTCATGACAGATTCCAGAATATGTGTAGCTGATGCACGCAAATTAATGTGAACGCTGCATAGCCTGGGCGACGACAGCCACTGCAAGAAATAAACTGTTGCGAAATTTAATGCAAAAGAATTATAGTTTAAGGTTAACAATAATGAATATCAAGGCCTCCGCTGTGGGTTTACAATGCGGGGGCTCCACTGGCCTGAAAAACCCCTCCGAACCAGCGGATACGACCTTAGTGGCGGCAGACGAACATCTAATTTTTGTGGGTACCCTTGGGCATAAAAATAATTTCGCTCGCGCTGATCTTTAGGTTAAACACCATCTAAATTATTCAAAAAATTTTATACCTGAACGCAGACATTGCATTGCCGCCCGGTTTTGCAACCATTAAATACTAAATAAAAGCCACAAAGTTAGCTATGCATGCAATAGGTTTTAAATTGCATATAATAAATTTATGAATGCTAGTATCTTGTTTTTTCTATTTCAGTGTTGTTTAATAAATAGCAATCATGGCTTTAAATTTGTAGACCTGAATTATTTTAGCCTTATAATTTACTAATTCAAACAACATGATGGACATATTCTTAAAAACATCTTAACACATATAGTCTGAGTAGGTTTCTTGACGAACTGTTAATTAAGGAAATTTGTTTACGCAATGTTATCTGTCAATACTTTGCATGTGGATATTCAAGAAGTATAGTGGGAAGCGTTTGATTCCGTGTTTAAAGCGTCAAAAATTAAAACAGTCGGATCTCGACAGATGATATACTATCTATAATATCCGCCAATTTTCGATCCAGGTTTTAAAATAGCGGAAAATTATGGTCTTAGGGTTGTCTCCACATTATATGTAGTTAGACAATAGCTAACACTGGATATGGCTACAGAAAATACAGTCAGCCACAGAAGGTACCGAATATTAAGCACGCTTCCTTGGTATTAATTATTACACACTCTAGTAGTATTAATTACGCTTTTTCGATGATGCATTAACCTTCTAAATATTGCTGTGGCAGTTTCGTACAAACCTTTTATTTCCATGGCATGCAATAAGCCTTGAAAAACGGCTAATTCACCGTACATTGGCAGAGACGTATCGTATAATTTTGTGCTGCCTAAGGTCCTGCTTTTTACAGTTTGAAATATAAATTTTTTTAAAAAACTCGAATGCCGAACAGAGCACACTGCATTTTTTGTTAAATATAAAATGGTGCATAATGCTCAGCTGCCGTATATTTAATGAGTATTCATTAAGACATTGTAGCGTATTGAGCATGTCATTTATTACAAACGTGAATAAAGACAAACAATACGAATAATATAAAAGCGTACAATATATTGCTTTTCGATCTAAATAGCAAAGGTTTATTAGACCATTCCGGTAGCGCGGTAGGAAACCCAAACGAAAAATAAAGAATAAACTGGTATATGGAACCGCGAAAACGGCAGGTGTCTTATAAGGCATGCTTTACTAAATACGCCTCATGGGCATATTTCTTTGTCAATTTGTTGAAGAAATATGGTTCATGTAAACATTACACTCTATATGCAGCGGCACACCACGTGAAAGCTTCGCTCGCGTGTTGGTTAAAACATATCTAAAACAATAAATTCTGTATTTACGTATGCACTTATGCTGCCGGATTTTATATGATTATGTTAGGCCAAAGCCGTTATAGCAAACAAATTTTGATCTTTATAAGTTGAGATCGGATAGCACTACATATGCAGATGAAGACTTAGAAGTTAGTAAACTGGTTTGGTCCTTAAATGGCATATTATCAAGGTAGGCACAAAAATATCAGGTTTAAAAGCCCCCAAAGGAACAAATATTAGCCAAGTTATTAGATAATAAAATCATAATCTTAAATTTTTTTATTGATCTATGTCATCAACGTGCTCTCCTGACATGGTCCCTATAGACACCATTAGAATCCGCACAAGTTCTTAAGTTGCCACATTCATGTTTCAACAAAATGCGTGGCATGCTGTTACTTTCCGACGAATAGCGCACGTTAACACCAATACTGGTCGTTTTCGACTCAAGAAAACTTTCCCATGACCACTATTTAGCTTCGTAGGAATTAACAGTATGTCGATGTTAAAGACTTAATCACTCCAATGATTCTTAATTAAAGTTAAATTTTGATTTATATATCTTGAAACAGGTGTATATATTCATTATTCAACTGATTATGTCTCAACGCTGAAAAATCGTGTAAATTACCAAGCTTCCTTACTCTCCGATTCTGAATTTCTTTATTATCCGAATTTCGTGTTATCCCAACTCCCTAACTTAATATTCCTAATTACCCATCTTCCTGTTTTACACCCTCACCCGTTGCCCAACCTAGCTTTTTCTTTTATTTCTTGCCCTCTAATTTACAACATTCACATTTTTCCGAGCTTCCCAAATACCCATCTTCCAATTTCCCACCTTATTAGTCCACTGTAAAACATGTTTATTTCATTTCGGAACTACATTTGGAAATGGCCTAAAGTTGCCGCCATCATATGGCTCTTACGATATGTTATTAAGACATTAAATTGGATAAACTGTTAGAAATCAATGCAAGCTAGAATATTACTATAAATGATTTCACTACGCATGGCTGAACAAATTTGGTGGATATGTCAGTTTTACCTTTATAATCAAAGTATTGCTAAGTAAATATTTCTTAAAATGCTATCATCGTAAAAAATAAAATCTTTAAATCTCAAATCAAAAGTTGAAATTGTGTGAAAAATTTCCCTGTCATTTTCTATACTTTCCACATGTTGTATCTGCTAAATCAGCCAAATTCTCTTCAAATTTTCCAAACGTAGTAACTGAAATCTCAGTTTGTTACTGGCAGACTTATTTATAGAGTTTTACGGTTTCACTATATCACTTCCAATTCGACAAGTCATGTCAAAATCAATATAGCATAACCAGCCAGTCAAAGGACAAACGTGGTTGATGTGCACACGGTATCAATAGAGCGTTCAGTTGAAAATATAGTTTTCTTCCACGGAGTTTCGAAAAAAGGCCGTAAATATAAAAAAGCTTGCTTTGCACCCGGCACAACAACACAGTATAGTAGCACATAAATATCGACGATTGTCTGCATGAGCTATGTATATCCAGCAATCACTGATAGCGACTCTAAAGTACTAAGCGTAATTACATTTTTGTTCATTTCGGTTCTATTATCTGCATTAATATTAACGAAAAGCGTCATCTATAGGTCAGGCTTCGTCACTATTACTACAACTATGCATTTTCATGATTAATATTATATGTCAGTTTATGGTTGGCAACGAAAAGCATTACAGGTTAGGTTGTTGCTAAAACCAAGCCTTTCATTAACAAAATTGATAAATTGAACCAAACGTACCGCAGTAATATATCGAGTACTGTCAAACAAGTCTTAATTCCCATATACTTTTAGCTCTTGTAGAAATATCTATGGTAAATATCAAATTTAATTTGTGACAATATTATCCTAAACTACTTAGACTACTGTTATATTATTTATTGGTTGTTTGCAGCATAACGATGACAGTATTTTTCAGGGTAGAACTTTACATGTCCAAGCATAGTCGTTAGCCTCAGGATCCAGTTTTCATAGAATTTTAATGTTTTGCACCAAACTGGAATATTAGGGCCATTGTTCAAATTTTACCTCAGCGCCTTCATACCCAAAAAATATAAAATTTCGTAGCATCCTCGACTTTTGCCTGGTTTTTCCAACGATTTTACAATGTTTTTATGAAGTTGTATGCTGTGCTTTGTAGTGTTCCTGAAATTTTTCATCTAGTACCAAATTCCCTACTCGTTTCTACGAGATTAAGATATAGTGTTAAAGATTTGACTTATTTAAGGCGATTTTAAAGATCTTAAAGCCAGACGCTTCTATTAAAAATCTTACCTAGCCTCTTTTGGTAACTTGTTGCATACTTTGATAATTGTCTTTTCAAAGCTAAGTTTCAGTGAGCTAAAGTATCAATATAATGAGTTATTACAAACATATTAATACAGAAATTAGTCTCAATGTTTAGGCATTTACACATTACAAGATCATCTTTTAAACTCTGTAGTGTTACCATTAAAGTATAATTATGAATGTATGATAAATATTGTTCGACTTTAAAAAGGCTCAGAGAACTGAGATGGTAATCGCGAAATTGTCTGTAGGTGCAGACTAGCCTGACTAGCTCCGTTTACCTCTTTTGCTAGTTACTACGGCAGATGTTTTTAAGTGACACAGTTTGTGTAGCATTGTTTCTAAAAATGAGGCAGTTTCTAAAAATTTTGCTATAAATGCGCAGTGGTGCACACAACTCTCTGTGAATGCTATGTTGTAGGAATATCGGGTATTTCATGGTTCTAGCCCTATAATGTCGTGGTTAATTAAGGATTTGTGCCAAACGTCTTGCTTTAGCGACGGTAGTTGGCGTTTCGTTTTTTACTGACGCTTTGTGTTGTAATACTGCTGATATAATGTCATACATATCTACATACATGCGAGCTCATGGCGTTCAATTATTACATCAACGACAAAATCGAGCATGCAGCAGGAATATTTTAGTGTTTTCATAAAATTTATGACCACGTATACTGAAGCGACAAAAACCTTTACTGCTCATTAATATTTAGGATGATATTGCTGATTTGTATAATTATATATACATAGATGTATAATACAAATGTAATTAGTGTAAATATACCTCGTAGACATATTAATTTTACGCTCATCACACAATTTGCAGTATTATACACTCAACTGCTCATTTATGTTGAACAGTTGTGTATATAAATTCAGTACGCAAATGGTTTGAATCTCAATAATGCAGCTACGCGTAGACACAGTTAACAGTTACAACATATAAATTATATCGCAGTCACAGGACTTTCGTAATTATATCGACTGCACTAACATACAACAAGCATATACAATCCTATTGCTACCAACAAGGTTATACATAACAATTGCCCGAACTATATGTTATATAATATATCGTGTAACGGCGCCAGACAAAACATTTTTGTTCTTAACATTAGGCTGCTGCTCTAGCACAGTTAAAATACCAACAATGCTAACCAGTACTTAATAGAACGGATGTGTTCCAAAGTCGTATAATTTTTATGTCTAGCCAATTGTTATCTTTTACAACAATTATAGGTACTATATTTACTAAAACGGATTAACAGCGCGAAACTAAGTGCAACATAAACTGTGTTTGGGTTCTATAGACAGAATCAGTAATCAACACAGTTCATCAATCGTCGTGGCATCTTCTGCATCAAACTACAACATCACGTTCAATACCCTGTTCAAAAGATCTCCATACCACTAGAAAAGCTAACCTAAGGAACGGATAGGTAGTTTTCCATAATTTTTTACCACTGATTACATTTAACGATCGCCACACAGTGGTAAAAATTTAAGTGCATGTTTGTTTTCTCCTCTCGGTTGATAGCCCGTTATGAGCATGTAACAATTGAGTTCAGCGTGACGTGTGCATATTGTTGATTTCATTCCGATTTAGAATTCGGCTTTTAAATAAGGTTTCAAACCAGTTTCCGTGCCAGAATTAGAATAAATATTGTTTTAATAATCTGTATTTTTACAATATACACTTCGATTTTACTTAATATGCAACTATGAGTGATTATGTATTAGAACGAGCCCTTTAGCTATCGGTTACAATGTATCTAAGTGTTACACTTTGTCCTGGTTAGCCAATAATTAATAGCGACGACGTGCCCAACGTATCAGTGTTTATGCAAAGTTATGGTCTTGCCTGAATAATTGAAATAAACTGTATAATGCATAAAAACTAGCAGAAAGAAAGTGTTTAAAGCCTTCTGGAAACAAAAAATGTCAACCCTGTTTCTTCACATAGATGACAGCTTCGCCGTGCTCGGATTCTTTTATATATAACTCCCGTCTAGAACCAATCAACTGTGTCGATTTGGTAATAAGCTATTTCACGATGAAGAGAAATAAATTAGGTTTGCTTTTTTCACCATCACTAGTATACTGCGAAGCATTCAATCGCGACTATTGAAGAAAAAGCTTTATATTAGTGCACGCCGTTGTTCTCACAACTTCGGAAGGCTATAAAAGTCGTTGAACTACATAAAATAGCATGTGAGCAAACCTCCGGAGAAATGTTTCTTTAATCCCAATTTAAAAAAATCACAATCTCCATCATTTCAACTCTCGAAAGTCATATTTTGTGGACATGAAAACTACAATCTGTGACTATATTAAAGCGACTTTTGCTTTAAAATGTTACTACAAAGTGCCAGCTTTGGTATATCAGCAAAATCAGTCATTTATTCGAAATAAAACCAACAAATGGTGGCTACTAGTTAAGTTTTTAGTTATTTATTTTGAAAAGGTAAAAATGGGTCACACCAGATGCAATTGAACATCGTAATTCCATACTAAAAAACGGCATACACATAAGTCTTGTAAATTAATGAATTTTAGCCTAAAGATTGGTTAACATTGTGTTTTATCACAATGCAATGCGACTGTCTAGTGCATATAAAATGTTAATAAAATTGGACAAAATGATTATTTTTCCTTCGCATAATGCTTTATTTCATCAACCCATTTAATGAAATTCTGTACAAGCGTTGCAGTGACTGTTGCCGCCGCAAAGAATCAAATTTGAAGGGTTTGCTTTAGATATTGGTACTCTAAATAATGGCTAGTTTTCCCAAAAAGCCAAACCGGACGAAGGTGTTTATTTAAAAATAGAAGAAATTGAAAAACATTAAGTTGATAGCTTTCGACCCTAATGCCTAGAAACGCGTTTTTTGTAATTTCTGCATTGGCTTAATGTTTTTAACTTCCAATTAATTCAGTTACGAGCACTGGTACATATAAAAATATTAGAAAAACCATGTTAGAGTAACAACCACTTTTGCATTTGTAACAAAGCGTTTGTTTTATGTAAAACAATAAATATAAATATACGCTACAAGAGCTAGTGTTAAATAAATAGCAGTTTTCGAAGTTTCGCACAAACAGTGATTTACTGCTGAATAATCAACTCTTTGCGATGCTGGCCCTTCTTGTTCTAGCACACACGAGGAAGCCAAGAAGTCATTACTGGTAAAAAATTTAAATATAGTGAAACCTTGGTCGTTGTCCAAAATATGAGTTCAAACATTTTTAGTTGATTACAGGCTGCTTTCATATTGGCTTCAATGATGGTAGTCAGAATATCTGCGTGAATATTGAACATGAATATCAAATATATAATTTGGTTTCGTAGGTCACTCATAAGTTCAGATACTATACGCAGCTGACAGCTTTGAGCATTGCTCGAAGTATGGTATCAATTTCTATGGTATCAAAGTTTGGGAGATGAATCAGCTTCTAATCAACAGGATATGGAAACAGTAAGTTTAAAATGAAATTTTAATATTCTGTCAGATTGCCAAAAATTTTATATATGTACCAAATTTCAACAGTGCTTAATGTTGACGCTATGGTATGCCCGCTGTTTGGAACTTCGGCACAGCTGGCGGTGTCAGATCTTCTCTACAGAATACCGTATTGCTGATGCAGTATATAATTTTTGAAAGTTTCTCAATAGTACCTAGCTGACTGTCCAGGCGGGAAACACACGATTTTATAGAAACCATCTAAAATTTTAGCATTTGCCGTAGGCGTGGCTGACACGCTCTGTGTATAATTTTTTGACAGTATTCGGAGCACCATTACGTATCTGTATCGGAAAATGTGCAACGTGGCGTACCGTACCAACTAATAATGACTTCCTACCTTAGTTTCAATTAATTTGCTCCTTTGAAGTGTTTATATCTTCAGTACTAGGGCTGTTTTAAGAATGTCAGCCATATCATGACGATAGATTCGCAGTGTCAGGTACAAATCTAATGAAATGCAGCTGTAACAAGCACATCCAAGCCAGATTAAAATTTTACGGATGGTGTCGAGAATACACTTGGTTTCTACAATGTAGTGACAGTTTAAGTG
The DNA here is from genome assembly GCA_030248225.1 of Trileptium ribeirensis. NCBI lineage: Eukaryota > Metazoa > Nematoda > Enoplea > Enoplida > Thoracostomopsidae > Trileptium > Trileptium ribeirensis. The sequence goes on from JASANE010004017.1 coordinate 20,781, forward strand.
ACACCGCGTGTACTATGTGTTCTTCGCTTCAAGGAAGTTTCAAACGTGAAATATTGAATAGCATTGCTAACATTATTTAGTATAAACCAAACGAATAGTATTGCTAACATGGAAGGCACAGGTGGATTTACCACGGTTGCAAGAAGCTGTAATTCCCCGTTGTTTAACAACACAACATCGTTAAAAATATAAAAACTATTTTAAAACTATTGCTACGTTAACGAAGAAATATGTGCCGTCACTGCACATTGTAGCATTAGCATGATTATACATATGCTATTTTTGTAAATCGTTTTGCTTATTTATACAAAAATTACGCAATTTTGCGATCTATTGCACCACTTTTGTGTGTATACGTTGGTAATAGTTACGGTTCTTCTCCATTAGCCCCAGCTCGAATTTGGTCATTTTTGAACATACAGAGCTAATTTTGGTACCAATCGATTCAGCTCGATGAGGTGCTTCAGAAAATTTTACCCCAAGGGGGACTCATTTTAAACATATCCCTGAAAAATTTTTTCTGGATTTTTAAAGTCCCAATGGTCCCGCCTTGGAAAGCCAAAATTGTTTTCTTCGGAATATGGTCATGTTTGGTACCGTTCGAGTCTTCTTGATGAGAGAAATTTACTGGTGTGTAGTATATTGAAATCTACGTTACCGTTAGAAAGTTGTAAGGGGACAGGTAACTCTGAAGGGCGAAAATAAAATGCAGGCCATGCCGTTCTCGATATACTAAGCCTAAGCCTTAGTCTTAACCTCAGCTAAGGTCCTTATATGAGACATGCACTAAAGCCTAACCCTACGTGGGGGGGGGCTGACGCCCCCGAGCTCCCGCTCTAAGTTCTTGTTTTTTCTAACGTTATAACGTACTGCCCAAAGGGTTACTTTACTTGGGCCCCCATAACTTTCTAATGGTGGCATAGATTTCAATATACTACACACGAGTAGATTTATATCATGAAGCCGAGTCGAATGGTATTAAACATGGCCATATTCCGAAGAAAAAATTTTTGGGTTCCCAAGGGGGAACAATTGGGACCTCAAAAATCGAAAAAAATTTTCATGGATATGGGTAAAATGAGTATTTTCTGAACACCTCATCGAGCTGAACCGATTGGTACCAAAATCAGCCCCGTATCTTCAAAACTGACCAAATTCGGGCTGGGAGATAATGGAAAATACTACAATTTGAAAAACCTCATTTAGCATACGTCCTGACCATCACTACAGAATTTGTAACAAATAACTGTAAATGGTCAACCAGGGCCATAAACAAATGACACCCCGATGACACCCCGAGACCTACTGAAACATTTGAACTAGTCACGTATTATGATTAAATTATTTCCTGACGGTCACTGTCCTGTCCTGTCCTGACGGTAAGAATATAGATATTCCAGGAACCGCTCTTACCGATGCATATAGCAAACGTCTCGGATTCATTGTACCACTTAAAACGAAATGAAACCTGTCGTCGTAATAGATCCAGTACACTTTCCAAGGCTTGCGATATTCTACAAGCCATGTGTGTCCTGCTAATAACAAAAGTTGTATGTGCACGCCAGGGAAGCGCCGGGTATGTTTGAAGGGCATAACGGTGCCAGTGTCATTTCTTCTTTTTTGTTACGACATGTGAAATGGTATATATACTGGTGTCGAAATGTCTTCCAAGACCCAAAAGTCTTTATACGGATTTGTCCATTCACTTGCCAATTCTACTGAAGTAATCGAGAATAATAGTAAGTATAGTGTTGTGTCTCTGCCAAAGACGTTATACTGCTGTGTAATGTTTCTATTTACAGATAAATATATCAGGGTAAAGTAAAATGATAATAGTTTTGCTTTCAGTCAGGGTTTCCGATTCGTTTGTCTATTCCTGTGTCAGTTACTGCACAATTTAGGTTTTATATTTTTGGTTAGAAATAAAAATCTAGTTTCCCATTGAGTCAAGTTTAAACGCGACTATTGTGTATTGCTAAATCCATTGTTTCTTTGTAAAGATACAAACTATATATACAGCATTTTGATGAAAAGATATTCAAAGCTTACTTAAAACGAACATTGGACGTCCCTACGACTTGCAGCGTAAGCTGTAGATGCACGACATGCGAGCCTGTAACAAAAAATTTAACCCGTTTTTTATGGAACATTGTAAGTTTTATAATTCCCATTTTTTTCATATTTGATTACCATGATTGACGCAAATCCGAATCGTTTTCAAACGAAAACAGCGACAGCATTTGACAAGTGGACCCCAGTTGTAGTCGAATTTGAAGTACGATCTGTATTGCTGTAACGCTATATAACCGACAAAAATTTGGTTAAAGTCAAACAGTTTAACGGTGACGGCAACAATATTTGAATGTAAATCGAGCACCGAGATATGAAGTTTGAAACCATGCCAATTAGTCATAACTGCGGAAAACAGGGCTTAACGTCTACACTAGGCGTAAACTATTGTTTTCAATGCGTGAAACCCGACTCGAAACTGTTGGAATCTAATCCATGAATGCACTATTAAGTAAACGTCGTTCAAAGCTGGTCAGCCATTGCTCAAAATTTGAGAGCAGCATTTTGCGGACGGTGAAATGCCTTGCATTACGACTCACACAATACATCGTCGCATCAATGTTTGTACATTCAGCAACACAATGTCATGGGGATATCGGCAGCTGCCTTTATTAGCACTACGTTTGAAATTGATGCTTCAATTCCTTCACGATACATACATAGCCTGACAATTAAAAATAAATACAGAATTACGGAATATCAAAGTATTGTGTAATGTGAATTTTAGGTTGCGATAGCAGAATAGAGCTACTTTTTCATAATCATACATAGGGGTGACCAACAAAATCAGCCATACCATTAAAGAGATGTATATAAACGCAACAAATTTTATTCAGGCAACAAATATATTAACGGTTCATAGCTTGTGCAGACACTATTATTTCTATACCAAATTCCTCATGAATATGCAACTTATAGAACTTCAGCATGCGAAAAATATCAATTCGTATAATTAAAATCACATTTACATAGTAAATGTTTGGTGGAGGAAAGGGAAGCTGAGGAAAAATCTGACCACTACAAAAGCTACTACAAAGAACACTCAAAGCTTCCCGCCATGTATATAGACTAACGAGAAGTTGTTGTGTCCGAAGCGCCAATATACATCCGCTGCTGGGAAACCTAGACAGTAGACCTAGACAGTATGGTAGACAGTATAAATATATAAATGTACAAAAATCAAAATTATAATACGAAAAAATTGTCAGAAGTGTTTGTACATTCGATTATTACATGGATTTTAGCAGCTGAATGAAGCTGTTTCATGCACGACCGTACTATTTACAGTGTGCTACAATTTAATATTCAAAATAAATATAAAACAAACCGAACAAGACATACAATAAACATATAAAATTTGTGTTATCCTGATTAACTCATGCACGGTCTTCCTAATCAGATGGGAACACTTTATCTTGGGTTTTTTTAAAGTGACAATAATAAATTGAGCTTCACACAAAATACAAACAAACAATCTACTTTTTACAAGTGTATTTGTAGACGCTATTTACATATTTTGGATGTAAAACAAGCAACCAGTGAAACTGAATTATTCTAGTACAATATTGCGAAATAAAGCGCATTGTTGCATCTGCCACAAAACCACATAATTATCAAAAACGGACGATCTCAAAAGAGCTCAACATTCATTTTATTAATGAACTATCGGACAAAAATATACAGCAATGTAGTGTGTAGCATTTATTTTAGCTAACAAGTATTAGCGATGAATTGGCTTACTACGCTGTACAGAGAATAGCGCAATATTTAGCAAATTTAATGTTAAGTTATAAACAGGCTTCAAAATTTAAAAGTGACCTGTAACACAAGTTCGTGAAAGTACGTTTGGATTAATTAAAGTGGAAACTTAATGAATTGTCGTATTCTTCCAAGTTTCACTTTGCTTAATACTAATTATGCAAAATAACACGTTGCCGGCTACAGATGATTAAGTCTGGAGCTGATCTTTGATACTATAACGTTAAAGGGATGCGAACTGATTGGTACAAAATTGGTAACGTGACCAAATACTGATTTAAAAATCGTTCTGTAAATTTATTGAAGTTTCGAATTGTCAAAAACTTGCTATAAACATTTGTCGTCTAATTACGCTTTGCATTTAGCCCTATTCCTGAGCATATCTGACACATGTATAGGCGCCCAACAACAGTAATTTATGTAATTACATATATGGAGCCAACTTACCTCGTGACATGACATCTCCCCATTGTATAGCTTCATTGCAATTGCTCATTTCTGCTAGTTAATAGTTGTACTGTAGTACCAGCGTCCCAGCATTGTAAATGGCAAAATCTTCGATTACAATTTCTACAAGTGTTCTCGACAAGGGTCCACTAACTACAATATTAGCCACATAAATACAGTGCATTTATTGCCTATGGAAGCAGACAGAATAAACTTTATAAAATTCTGGAATCATACGAAATTGATTCAAACTATCCTACTAACGCAAAAAGAGATCTAAATTTCATGTCAATATTAATTAAGCTATTACACACATACGCTACAATCACTTGATATCCTAGAGGGTTGAATAATTTAAACAGGTCTTGCTTTTAAACCGAAATCTTTATATATCAAAGCATGTTGCGTGGGTTACTAATGTATTACAAATATTTTGATTCGCGCTGTTTTACAAGAATTGGTATCAAACGTTTATATCTTTTTAATACTATGTGATTTACTATAGGGAATACCTGGTATTATTTCAGCAAAAAAGTAGGTTTGTTTTGCGCAGTTATTTAGCTTAAAGAAAGCTTAACCTGTTCGCACACGCTTGTACGTTATGTTCTAGAAAAGCGTGTTCGTTAACTAGTAACTATGTATGGATTGTTTCAAATACTGAGCTAAAAAGATAGACCATAAAATGCCTGAAGTAAAAAATGAAACTTTCAACGTTATATATAACTTTTGCAAAGTGAATTGCATAGCTTTTGTTTAGAAGATTCTCGTATGACTTCCAGTTCAAAAAAGTTATGGTATCTCCTATTTTACGAGAATCGATCGTAAAGTGTATCTAGTCTTTGTGTACGTTACGTTTAGGACTACGCGCGTGCAGTAAAAATAATTTGGTTATATCCCGTTCGGGAGATTGTCTTAACCGGTAAACAAACACCATGTGTCAGGCTAAAACTAGTCATCGCTTCTATCTTGAGTAGGTATACCTGTAGCGATGTAGCTAATTTTTTGCTGCGCCTTTGGCTTACCTGAGGCATCATAAATATATACTCAAAGAAACAGTGTTATTAGGAAATACACATGAACAAACGTCTTAACGTCTAAATCTTCGTTAATGCCTTATCTACACCGTGTCAATACTTCACATCCATCTTATTGAACTCCGGGCCGTGTGAACGATTTCTACTCAGGTTTTTGGTCTATGAGTAACTACATAGGACACCTGTAACTTACATATAAGTACATCTGTAACATATATTATGCATGCAACAAACAACTCATGTCAAGCAGTTAAAGATTCAAACCCCAATTCTGGGTCAGGTTATGTGTGGGATTATGAATTAGTTATATCTAGACGGATTCTAAATTTTACTTAAGCAGTGTTAACGGTCTTTCCTGGGTGCAGTTATGAACTAAAAGCAACATAGTTAAGTCCATATCGTCCGCAATATTAACACTTTTTCAAAGCCGATATTGATGATTTATAACTTATTGAATGGGGCTACTATATTCCGTTAATCCAGTTAATGTTCCCACCCTACGTAAAATAATAAAGTTCCAATAGTTTTAAGTGCATGTAATGTGTAACTTAACGAATTGTGGCGAACATTCTAGCAACTTAAACATAACTGTTTAAGACAGAACTTGAAAGAACATTCAAGAACATCAGAATGATATGCAGAAGTTACTAGAAGATGTTTTGAAATATCTTCATACTTGAATGTTCTAGAAATTATAAAGGCATATTGTGACATATTTTTAGCTAAACCTACGCCGTGTATTAGAGCGAAACTTATTTTAAGGCCCTTTCCCTAAACGTTAATCCAAACTGCGACGATTAGCTGTTCACAAAATTCTGATAGTTATAGTTGACACCTTAATACCGTGGCGCCTTTATAAAGTACTGCGAAGTGTTATATAAATAATATATCAGATTGAGGCTTGACATGATTAAATAATATTACTAACATTAGTAGTTTCAGCTCCACGTATTCAATATATTGCAAAGGATCTGATTTTAAGATTGTCTTCTAACCGCTATTGAACACGAGCAGCAATACTAGATACCTTGGCAAAATTAAATGTCTCCTACAAAAACTGGTCAACGCTAATAATTACATACTGCGCTAAGACCGTTGGGGGCATCACTAATACTAGAGCAAGTAGCCCACGTTAGAAAGAGAAATAGCAATAAAGTTATTATTAGTTGCTTGTTATAAATTTGTAACTTTTATAGACAAAGTCGCAGGAATTTCAGATATAATGTCCCCTGTTAACCAAAGAACAACAGCAGATATAAAAGCACAATAACAAAGGAAAAATTATGAAAAATACCTACCTAGACACAATATGCCTTTATAATTTCTAGAACATTCAAGTATGAAGATATTTTCAAAACATCTTTTTATGTAACTTCTGTGAATATAATTATGATGTTCTTGAATGTTCTTTTTCAAGTTCTGTTTTAAACAGTTATGTTTTAAGTTGCTAGAATATACGCCACAATTCGTTAAGTTTCACATTACATGCACTTAAAACTATTGGAATTTTATTATTTTACGTAGGGTGGGAACATTAACGGTATTAACGAGAATATAGTAGCCCCATTGAATGAGTTCTGAATAAATCATCGATATTCACCTTTTAAAAAATGTTAATATCCGGACAATATAAACTTAACTATGTTGCTTTTAGCAATAACTGCACCCAGAAAAATCATTAACACTGCTACAGTGAAATTTAAATATGCGTCTAGATATGTAACTAAATTACCATAATCCCACACATAACCCAAAAACCCAGAATTCGATTTGAATCTTTAACTCTTTGACATGAGTTGTTTGTTGCATGCATAATATATGTTACAGATGTACTTATATGTAAGTTACAGGTGTATCATGTAGTTACTCATAAACCAAAAAACCTAAATCTAAAAATCGTTCGCGCGGCCCGGAGAGCAATAAGATGGATGTGAAGTATCGCACACGGTGTAAGATGAAGCGTCACTGAAGATTTAAACGTTAAGACGTTTGTTTCGTGTGCTATTTCCCTAATAACACTGTTTCTTTGAGTATATATTTATGATGCCTCAGGTAAGCCAAAGGCGCAGCAGAAAAATTAGCTACATCGCTACCGGTAGCTACCTACTTAGATGGAAGCAATGAGCTGCGGTTTGGCCTGACACATGGTATTTGTTTACCGGGTTAAGACAATCTCCCGAACGGGATACTAACCAATCATTATTTACTGCACGCGCGTAGTCCTAAACGTAACGTACACAAAGACTAGATTAGGCTTTACGAGATACATTCTCGTTCAATGGGGATTGCCAGTCAATTTTTTGAACTGGAATTCATACCAGAATACTTCTAAACAAAAACTTTTATAAATCTCACTTTTTGCAAAAGTTATATATATTGTTGAAAGTTTCATTTTTTACTTACGGCATTTTATAATTCTATATCTTTTTAGCTCACTATATTGAAACGATCCAATTTCCATAACATTAGTTAGTTTAACAAACACGTTTTTCTCTGAACCTAACGTACGAGCAATCACACGGTTAGTTTTTACTAAGCAAAATAACTGCGCAAAAGTCAAACTTCTATTTTTTTCTGAAATAATACCAGGTATTCCCTCTAGTAAATCACATAGTATTAAAAAGATATAAACGTTTTCAAAGTCCAATTCTTGTAAAACAGCACGAATCAAAATATTTTGCTAATACATTAGTAACCCACGCAACATGCTTTGATATATAGAAGATTTCGGGTTAAAAGCAAGATCTGTTTGAATATCTGGACCCTCTAGGATAGTCGAGTCATTGTAGCGTATGTGTGTAATAGCTTAATTAATATTGGCATTGAATTATATCATCTTTTTGCGTTAGTAGGATAGTTTGAATCAATTTCGGTATGATTCCAGAATTTTATAAAGTTTATTCTGTCTGCTTCCATCAATTGATGGGCTGTTATTTTTATGTGGCTAATATTGTAGTTAGTGCAACCCCCTTGTGCAACACTTGTAAAAATTGTAATCGAAGGTTGCCATTTACAATGCTGGGACGCTGGTACTACAGTACGACTATTAACTCGGCGATGAGCAATTGCAATGAAACTATTACGATGGGGAGATGTGAGTGTCGCGATTTAGTTGGCTCCATATGATTACATAAATTACTATTTGTTTGACGCCCGTATACATGCTGTCAGATATGCTCAGAATAGGGCTAAATGCAAAGCGTAATTAGACAACAAATGTTTGGTTTTTAACAATTAGAACAATAAATTTACAGAACGATTTTTAAATCAGTATTTGGTCGCGTTACCAATTTTGTACCAATCAGTTCGCATCCTTTAACGTTATAGTATAGAAATCTAGCTCCCAGACTTAATCATCTGTAGCCGGCAACCCTTTGTATTTTGCATCATAACCTAAGCGAAGTGAAATTTCCCCCCCCCCCCAACAATTCATTAAGCTTTCACTTAATTAATTGCAAACGTACTTTCACGAATTTTTCGTCTCACTATAATTTTTGTTTATAATTTATAAATTCTAATTTACTAAATATTTACACTATTCTGTACAGCTGGTCATAACCAATTCATCAGTTAATACTTGTTAGCTAAAGATGAAATGCTACACACTACATTGTATATATTTATTGAATATTCATTAATAAAATGAATATAAAGTATTTTGATAATTACATTTTTGATAGTATATTGGTTTATGGCAAATGTCCCAAACAATGCACTTCTACGCAATATACTGAGTACGTTTTCACTGGTTGCTTGCTTTAGTCCAAAATATGCTGAATAAGCATCTACAAATACACTTGTAAAAAGTGATTGTTTGTTTGTATTTTGTGTGGAAGCTCAATTTATTATTGTCACTTAAACCCAAGATAAAGTGTTCCCATCTGATTAGGGAAACCATCACATAATTTAATCAGATAACACAAATTTACTGTTTTATTGTATGTCTTGTTCGGTTTGTTTTATATTTATTTTGAATATTAAACTATCACATTGTCTAAATGATACAGTATAGTACATGAAACAGCTTTCATTCAGTATTAAAATCCATATTTAATAATTTTTTTTCTTTCTAATTTATTTATTTAACAGTATATTTTATTTTACTCTCTGTGGCTTCACCATATATTTTACTCTCAATTTACTCATAATTAATTTACTTTCTGACTCAACTATTCTTACATACTAATGTTCTAAATTCTGCCAATAATTTATACTAGTTTAATAATTTAATAATTTGCCAAAATATTTTACTCTTTCATTTACTCTCTAATGTTCTGCCAAAATCACAATATTTTACTCTCTGTATATTTTATATTTTTGTGCACTTTGATATTTTACTCTATGTTACCATATAATTTTACTCGTTTTAATAGTGTATATTTTACTCTCTGTTAATATATTTTATTGCCTCATTATATTTTACTCTCTGTATATTTTAATGATTTATTTTACTCTCTGTCACCCCTATGTATAATTTATTTTTTTTTTTTTTTTTTATTTATTTTACTAAAATTCATACACCAATACTTAGTATTTCATAATCTATTTATTTAATACAGCTATATGTAGAGATAAAAGCATTGAACTAAACATAGTGCTAATAAAGGTTGCCAAAGATATCCCATGACATTCATTACTGAATGTACAAACATTAAATC
>JASANE010004020.1:0-44154 GCA_030248225.1 Trileptium ribeirensis
GTATTTGACCGATTCCGCAAGGCGAACCTCAAATTAAAACCCTCTAAATGCCAATTTGGACAGAAACAGTTGAAATACTTGGGCCACATCATCAGCTCGGAGGGAGTTAAACCCGATCCCGAGAAAACCGCTGCAATAGACAATTACAAACGACCGGAAACCCTCAAACAATTGCAAAGCTTTCTAGGACTGGTAGGATACTATCACAAATTCATACCACACTACTCTGAAATCTGCGAGCCGCTCAATGCCCTTCGACGAAAGGACAGCGAATTCAAATGGACACCGCAATGCGAGGAGGCATTCGGAAAATTGCGTAAAGCATTAGTACAAGAACCATTACTCATATATCCAGACTTTTCCAAACCTTTCATACTCCAAACGGACGCTTCAGGATATGCCCTAGGAGCCGTGCTTTCGCAAAAGACCGACAAAGGCACACTACCTATCGCCTACGCGAGTAAATCACTTGTGGACTACCAACGACGATACCCCGCCATAGAAACTGAGGCTCTTGCCATCAGATGGGCTGCACTACACTTTCGACACTACCTACTCGGACACGAATTTCACGTCGAAACGGACCATAAGCCACTTAAAGCACTATTCGAGAGACCGCCGCGAAACTCGCGGTTAGCCCAATGGCGAAATGAGCTATTGATGGAATTCGGTGGTTTTAACATCGAATATCGACCAGGTAAGGCCAATGCCAATGCAGACGGACTTTCACGCGATCCCCGACACGATGTGGAGTTTTCTTACTCATCGGACGAGGCTGAACAGGATGAACAGGACCATCCTCGAATGGTTGCTGTGGCTGTTAAAGGACAGGATCGCGGTAAAGGCAAAGCTCCAGCTAAACCACCCCGACGATTTCCCACCGAAGAAATTTGGAAGAGACTTACTCGACAACTCCTGGGACTTCCACCGGACGCCCCCGTCACCTTACCACCCGACTACGTTAGGGAACGCTTCTATCGTATGTTTGGAGGATCTGATCATGACCCTCTCCCAGATCCAACGCAATTCATTTTCTGCGGAGACATAGACGACCCATGGCCCGAAGGAGTTGAGATCCCAGGGAGACGGACGACTGCCCCAGGACCGCCAGAGTCCACTGATAAACCGACCCACATATCATCTCCTGCACCCGAACCACCCGCTAGACCCCCACAGCCTCAAGAACCCCCGACCGCTCCGACACCGCCTGCTCCAATCGCGGCGAGTGAAAGCTCGGTCCGTGCCACGGCTGGTACACCTGAACCCACTAGACCACAGACGCTACCGACAACCGCTAGACAGAGATATGGAGGATTACCCGAAGTAGAAGAATTTGACACATTAATCAAGGTTGCTTATGCATGTGGACCACGAACATTAATAATATATTTATTTCTTTAGTATCGATTGGACTCCTGACAACAGGGTCCCTAAAGCCCTAACTCCAGTAAAACCCCCTCTTCCCCGACCTCTTCGGAACCTGTTTTAGCAAATTGTTTCTCTTAAAAATTTGTCTAAATTTTAGTTAAAAGACTACTTGTAAGAGCAGCTTTACTTAGTAAAAGCTCTTATCAGTAACATTCGTAAATTTAATATTTCGAGCTTTTACTACCTCACACTGTCTGAATGCTCATTTACGGTGAGGTCAACACGCGGTACGTCGTGAAGGAAGAAGACGATCCATCTCCAGTTGTTCCCAACTTTTGCACGGGTTCTCGCACGGGAGCCCTATTTCCTCTTACGAAAGATCGCACAGAGAACGTGCTGAGGGACGCCAAGAAACTCGCAGGAAAAGAGTAGCTCGAATGAGGCTACCGTCCTCTCTAAAATCAAAACAATAAACCCCTGCAGAATGACCCTTAATCCACCCTAAATGGAACCTCCATTTTGGTTCCCCGTAGCCCTCACAGCCACGGGTAAAAGAGACACAAACACCCTGAAACTATAACTATTCTGTGAAAACTCCTAAAATTTGATATTTTAGCTTATGGATACTTCAAATAGGTAGAAGATATGCTTACCATCAACAATGGTAAACTTAATAGCCAACGTCTTGATCACTTTCTCAGAAATGTAAGACAAGCTATTGTGATACTTGTCGTAATATTACTGTTTGTGATATATTTATATGTCCGGTAATGTAATGACTCGTTAAACATAACTGAAAGAAAGCAACTACCAATAGCGTAATTTGTGAAGGATCGAAGCAGCCCCGATCCTGTTCGGGACAAACCCAAGAATCCCCCAGGAGAATATTCCAACCCCAAGTATTAGGTCAAATAATTTCCCTTTAAAAATTAAGAGTAGGTCATAAAGACCGTTAGAATTTCGTCGGAAAATTTATAGGATACCCAAGGAACGTTCACAAAATTCGTAAAACGTACCAAGGAAATCCCATAAGAAACCACCTATAACAGTGCACCAAATGAAACAGAATAAATCAACGGCCGTAAACATAATATTAACTGCAAACGACAATTCTAAAGTAGCCAGCGGTCATAAATGAAACCCCGTAAACTGCTGGTTGGAATCCCGATATATAAAACCCTAAGAAAACCAAATTCTTGATTGTACCATATATTTATTGATTTATTATTTATTAATAATTGTACAGATGTCGCCTTTAGCGACTGGGGAGGAACACACGCAATGGCAAATTTTTGTAGGGCTCATGACTCCAGTGAGCCCGATTTCTACCAAGGAAAAAGGACATAGTGAAGCCCCTACGTTCGACAAACCAGTTAAAAGAAAGGTAAAGAAACGCCCGTCGAAACCAAGTAAAACAGCCGTACGAAAAGTAACCGTGTGAGTACAAAGTAGCAACCTAAAACAATCAAAACGAAACCCAAGAAAACCCCCGACAAAACCACCCTCAGAACTCGTACTTAATCTTCCCACCCCAAGTAAAAAGTCAAATAATTTTCCCTTTAAAAATTAAGAGATGTAACAGATCCTTACGGATCGTTACGAGGTGGATAATCCTGACCACAGCCTAATGGCAAACTTTTAGCGAAAACCCATAATCTTGACCACACAGCAATGGTCAACATTTACAAAAATCCTGACCACACCCCAATGGTCAACATTTTTTCGAACACAAATAATCCTGACCACACCCCAATGGTCAACATTTTTTCGAACTCAAATAATCCTGACCACACCCCAATGGTCAACATTTTTTCGAACACAAATAATCCTGACCACACCCCAATGGTTAACATTTTTCGAACAAAAAATTAATTCTGACCACAGTACAATGGTCAACATTTTTCGACCACCAATAATTATGTCCACAGTATAATGGACAACATTTTTCCGAGTACCAAGAAAAAAAAAATCCCGACCACAGTGTAATGGACAACATTTTTCCGAAGACAAAAAATCCTGTCCATAGTGTAATGGTCAACATTTAGTCAAGTTCCCCAATAATCATGACCACGTGTATAGTGGTCAACATTTCCGAATTCCGTCACCAGTTTCTCCCCAGCCTGGAACACCCGACGGGAATGGCCCAAAAAGGTACGGAACCCACCCTCGCCCCACAGTACGTACATTTATGTAAGCAGAATCAATTGATCGCAAGCAAATATATATATACGAATTGAGTTTCTCTATGTACACACATTGACCGTAAAACCCTGTTGTCACCTTACATATAAATCGCCTGACTGGCACAAATCATGAACAACCGTATATACGTAAATAAGCAATCGAAATAACTCGCAAGAGCAATAAGGTTATGTAAGCACATAGTTGCGATAAATCAGAAATTATCAGGTAAATATGTAGGCAATTGTAACAGAACTGAAAGCAAAGTATATACGTACGTAATTGGAACAAACTCAATCGCACCATTTATATCGGTATATAGGTAAACGGAATAATTAGGTTCAAAGAGTCCTGCTATGTAACCGACTCGTATATTTTAGTATTTCGGCTTGCACCGCCGACATGTTTTGATCAAGATGGGTATTACCGTTGCCACTTCAGTATTAATAATTGCTGAAGAACCGTAATCGTTTGTGCAGATGTCTATATTCAGCTATATATAAATATTGATTGTAGTGCCCCAATGGCACGCTTTGGTACATATATGTTAGCATTTGCATCATTTTTCTATAGTATCATTGGCCATAAAGGCACCGTATATGTATATTTGAATTACGTATCCTTACCATCGTAATTGTTATTCGTTTGATGGCCATAAAGGCACGTTTTGACATATATGACCATAATTGTATCTTACGATTGTGTACCATGGAATTGATGTTATTACTCGTACGTATTTTAGGTACACGAATTTGCTGTCGGATCGGGATAGCATTTGTTAATTATTTATGTACATGGTTGTTATATCCATACATATATATATTCGTACCGTTTGTTGGACAGTAGGAGGCCATAAAAGCGCCGCCCTATTGTCACTATGGCATGTTACTTTATGATCATTTCGTGTTGTATTTATGTCATGATTGTACTGTCATATTTGACTGGTCAGGCCATAAAAGCGCATTTGTTTGGCCAGGAATTTATGTATACCGTTTGCCGTACTTTGTCGTTATTTTTGTGAATTTTAGGCTGGAAGTATGATCAGAGGAGTGTAACGTATTTAACGTGTTTTAGCAGGGATTATAGGGAATTTTCACGCACATAAACTGATGTTTTATAGGTACAGAACTTGAGTATGGCGAGCCCTTGCCATACTCGATTTGTAGAGAATTTTAGGACGGTACGACTCCCCCGCTGAACCCAGAATAAGAGACTACGTAGGAATTGCCCCGAGCGGTAGGACCTCAAAACGGGTTGCAAATTTTCTTAGGAGATAGTGGCCGTGACGGATTCCCGTCACGACCGTCCTCACGAATGAGGACTACAAAAATGTGACTGTTTGCTCGAAAGCAAACAGCAATTGAGGAAATTGTCTGGAAATTATAAGTTCAACGAGAAAGTATAAAGTTTACCAGTGCTCGCTACACTGGTAAGTTGTACAACTTTACAAAATATTCTCTACCAGCGTTCAATTTCGCTGGTTGAGATAAGCAACAAAAGTCGAAATTTATGAAATTTAAAGACCGAAAATATCGGCTCCGGTCCATAGCTCCGGAACCGTGGAGAAATTGAAAATTTTATGCTCAACATTTATTATAGAGAATTTTGCGGTCTTTCGAATGAGACCGGTTTCGTGGAAATCCGACCCGGGTCCACGGACTTAGGGATGAATAAACATTTACGAAGTCGGTAGAATACGTTTAGCCAAGCAACTCCACGAATTTTAGCCATAAAGCTATAGGCGTGGCATCATTGGAATCCCCAGACCCGAGGCTTTAATTTAAGCCCGGACGGGTCTCGCTGCGCCCACTTTTGGGTACCCCATAAGGAAATTTCAAAATAACGCCCCGACCTCACCCCTCATTAGATTCCCCGTATCAAGACGAATCCAAAACTGTATAAAACGTCCCAGAAAACCCGAACTGTAACCGAAATGTCCCGAACCCAGGGGAACCGTTTAAACACCCCGACTTTTGAAAATTTTGGCATGGACCCCCCCCAAGAGCTAATTCTCCCCTCTGAAGACCGAATACGGTCCTGTTACATACTAAAATGACCGGACGGACCTACCGAGTCCGAATCCGGAGGTCGTTTGGCACTGCGGCCATTCCTAGTGGGCTCCTGCCCTCCTTTTGCCCCTTTGCCCTTGTTTCTTTCGTTTTGTTTACTTAAGCGCGTCTTTTTCGTAGGACGGTGTTTCCCAAGACGCAAGTAGGTGTATTTATAAGCTACGTATGACTTGGTATAAGTTTTAGATATTTGTTTAATCGGCTACTGCAGTTGACAATTTTCATATAAACTTTATATGTAGAGTGGAACTTTAGCAATACGGCCGCCCTTATCAGTACAACTTCAAGTACGAGCTGGAACGTTTAATAGTAACGCCAACCTCTTAGGATAGTTCAACATATACGCCAATACTTTCCTGCCATCTAGCCGCTAGTATAAGTTTGTGTTGTTTTAAAACAAATAAACGCAGGCCGTTGATGTGGTGCTAGCTCTATATAGAGTAGTTGCGAGAGATTTAATCTAAAGTGTCAAAGTCGGAATCATCCAAGTTTTAAGCTGTATTGTAATCACACGCGACATCCCAGTTTATACAAAAGGTATGTGAGTGCTCGTAGCTTAATATAAAGTTCATAGGAAGTATGTATGGAGTCTATTTGAAAACTTTAAATTTATACTAACATTCCTGGTAATACTGCTTAGACCATCAAAGACAAAGCCGCCCCACGAGTGGACTGAGCTTATTAAGTGATTTAATTTCGATACGAAGCTAGGAGCTGGTAAATAGTTGTTTTGTATGCGAATTTTAGAGTGTTATGGTAATTTTATTTAAAACTTCATATAAAGTTAATGTAAACAGGGTCGTAAATCAACCCAATTAAATAAGATTTTATAAGAAAATCGGTCCGAAATTTCCGAAAATATGATCGGAATTCGGCCGATAAGACTGTTTGTTTAATTCGGTCACATTAGATCAGAAAATCGAAGAAAAGTGCTGAATAAGCACTCTAACCGTCCGATAAATTTAAAAATTCAAAATTTCAAATCGGAGTATAAAAGCAGAGTCGCAAAGACTCACGAGAGTTCAGTATGACTTCGACAGCGCAGAGTTCGGTCGTTTTGCAGACCGGCTCTGGCGCTCTTCAACAGCTTGTATTTGTGTTCACTTGTCATTTACGGCTTTTACTCGGTTTTTGATTTAACTTTGCGGATGGATGGATGGACGCGCGCGATGGACGACGACCGTTGGAACGAAGGACTGTAAGTGTGGACAGGGAGGCAGTTAGGGTTACCGCACAGACCTGATAAGTAGGAACAAAATTGTTAGTTAGCCCGCAGGGCCGAATAACGTAAGCATGGGCGTATTACTGTATAGTATCCTGTCTCCCCTGTCCACGCTTCCCTTTTTACATGATAGCATTGCCCGTCCTAGCTTGTCCCATGGATCCGCTGTTATTGAAGGCTATCTACGATGAAATCTAAACCCCCGAAGTCATACTGGACCTCCCTCGGTCAATAAGTTAGGATACACATAGACGCGACACTCGCGTTGAGATCGAGTTTACATGATTCACTGAGTCGAGTTAGGAGCAAGGAAAATTTTCCCTGAGCTGACCGAGGTTAAACAAACGTTTTACATGAAAGCATATTGGCTAAATCAGACGCCTCGACTAGTACTCCGAAGCATCCACGGTCATACTTGGACATGCACATTTTATCTAAGACTTGATTGAGCTGGCTTGCAAGATTTCAAGTGTTTTTACGATTTCTCTGGACGAGAGCATGTACAGTTATTTTATTAGGAACTAACTGGTATTTATGGATCGATTTCTGTAAGGAACCTGGCACAATGTTGTTAAAAGGATAGATAGCGTCAGCGGCAACGTCCGATTGCTCAAATTTCTTGTTGAAGCTTAATTAGATGCCTTGATATATCGCCCCGTGAGCGAGACGACTCACTTAAGTTGGAAAGTCGGTGCTTCTAACGAACTGTTGCTGGGAGCGAATTAAAATTCTATCCGGATCCCGAAGAGGATCCGAGCTTTTTAATTAATAGGTAAAATGTTCGAACATCATATCGGAATCCTAAACCCGACGGCCCTAAAGGAGCCTAACCCAACCAAAGTACAAAATGGAGTCTAAAACTAAAATATTCTAAGAACCCCTCCAAGAATATTGCTGAAACTTTCGCTGTTTCTTCGTAGGGATGTCCGCAATTGGAAATCGCCCTGAAACTTGACATTATCCGGTAGGAATCATAAACCCGATGGCCTGGGAATGGCCTGACCCTGTCAAAATGTGGAAACATAGACAAAATTAAAATATTTACGGATTCCCCCCAGGAATCTTGGTGAAACCCTCGCAGTTTCTTCGTAGACTTTTACTTTCGAATGCAAGCACAAGATTCAACTTTATTATGTTGAAATCATAAACCCGGTGACCCGATAGGGGTCCGCCCCCACCTAAAATGTGAGATGTTTATAAGTTAAAATTCTCTCCAGGAATCTCGACGATTTTTGCAGTATAAACAGAGGCCCGTTAGGCCTTCCGTTTGAGTTAGTAGGCCCGGCAAAGCCGTGGCTCATTCAAAAATTATGAAAATTATGGACCCAGGCAGAGCAAAATCCGCCCAGGGTCGACACAAGTTTCATAGAATTTCCTGCCTTACGCAGTTATATATACAGCTTTGTAGGTTGGTTTTGGTCTTGCATTTGCACGTATTTCTATAGTTTTGAGTCTTTCCGACTATACAGTAGTTCAGCAGCACGAAAGCCGCCGGAGACTTGAATCTCCGATATACGGCCGCTGCAGTGAAATTATCAAATTTACCAGGGTTGGTAAATTTGATAGCAGTGGTAGAGTTTTCGAGAAATAAAATTGACGACGTCGCTAGACGCGATGTCGGGTCTATCGGGTCTCGGCCCGACCGACCAATTTTTGTGAGGACCGTTGACCCGGTCCTAGGAAATCAACACAGGAAGTCAAGCCCAGCCGCAGTGCCAAATCTAGTTGAGAAAGGCTGGCAGAATAATGAGTAATTAGACATCAAAAGCCCCCCAGTCTTAACTCAGAATATACGGAAAATTAGGAGCGGAAACCAGGAATTGAACGATTCAAAGACTCAAACCGAGTGCCCCCCAGAGCATCAAATTGGCTACGGTGGTCCTATCAACCGGGGCCCTCGTTCACTGCCCCGATTCGTCGAGCAGAGTTTGCTCGAAATAACCGTTAAACATTAGTACGAAATTGAGCTCATTTTTGAACGCTTTCCAAGTAACATCAAAGTAGATTTCAGTATTATTAGAGTCATGCCGAGGGCCTATGAGGCCTCGCCATCAGTCGGATCCGTTCTAGTTAAAATCATAGGCACAACCGCGTAGTAAAGTGGAACCCAAAATTTCATTAGGAAAAGCTCAAAGTTTGTGTCCCGACTTCATCCTCCCGGGACCCCATAAGTCGTACGAAAGGCAAGGCCGCCTGATCGTTCCTTTTCCTACTGTTGTAACGCACTTTGGCGTATTTGAAACGTCTGTTCTGTTAGTGACTTGGATCGAAGAACTCTGTTAATTAAGACCTAATTGCTGTTGTGTTCATAGAATAATCTAATAGGGAACGAGCATCAAAATTAAGTAGAGTCTTTGGACATTTCATTACAGACTTTACATGGTCGCACAAAAGATTGTATGTATGTATGTATGCGAGTAGGAAAGAAAATTTTGCACCGCACCACTGTCGCACCATAGAATTTAGGAGTCGTACCGAAGAGCCATACGTAACGTTGTCATGGATTTAATTTGTATGATCGTATCAATTGGTGTATCACTCGTTGTATTTCTTGGTCATAAGCTAACCTCATCGCTACTAATTGTGAATCCAAGTAACCGATTATCATGTATCATAGTTTTGTGATTTGCATGAGCAAGATGAAGTCTCGCAAACGTCCCGTTGCACGCTCGTCTCCCCGCCTCGTTCCGCCTTTCGCTTACCTGAACCTATTGTTGTATCGGAGTACCCAACCCTGTTAGCTAATCTAGTACCGAGCCACTAGTGATTTCGATGGCGCCTTTATTATGTCGAAAACTAATCGCAGCACCCATTGGTACTAATTTGAACTTCACTCACTACTGTTTTTCATGAGTAAGGTAAGCGCAGCTGTCATGAGATAAGGCTTCACAGTACACGCCGTGATTTGACTCAGCTGTGTGAGTTCAGTGAAAAAGGCGATGACTCCGCAACCCTCCCCAACTGAAGCTCTGCTCATTATGTATTAGCGTGCCGTAATTGTGACATAACGCTTATTGTATCTGCCCGTACAATATGTATCTGTCCGCGTACCCGTAAATTTTTGTGTAACTCATCAATAAATGCTCGCTGAAAACCCGAATTGTGCAAGTGTTTTGTTGACCCATAGTAGCGATAGGAATTGAAGGGGTTTGAAATCCGTCACCCCGAATCGACGACCCACGTTCAGGTTTGACACGCGCATCGAAGAAGCAAACCTCAGCGTGACTCGCCGGTTACAAATAATTTTGTTAATTATCATTGTTGTAAAGGTACGACTGGTGCTTCTCATAATTGGAAAATTTACAACTCACGCTGAGCACCCAAAAGCAGAAAATTTAGACACGCGCGGATCCGACGTTAAACGTCTAGGGATTTGTCGGACCCTAGTGGGGGCCACTGGCTAAAATAAAACTAAGTAATTGCCCACTTTTAGAAAGTTAGAGAGAATTTGACACTTCCCGGTTTAAACGTGGATAGGGAATAGTGGTACGGTCTCTTTGGCCTGTGAGCAGGTGACGGAGCCGACCTCCCTGGGGACCTCAAAGGTAGTACCTCGTAGACTACGTGCGCAACCCGTCCGGCAGGATCAGAACACATCCTGTGAAGCGCTCCTGCGGCTTGCTAAGCTCCGTCATTTCTTGGGCCTGACTCGCGTGGGAAAAGACATTCGCGCAATTGAAACCCATCAGGTCCGCCCTTGAAGTCACGATAGCCGGGGTGTATGGGCATTGCGTCTGGGAAGTGCGCAGTGCAACAGCGTCACGTCGATATTACAAATGACTGCATTACTATTGACATCATTGATTGAAATTTGCTTTTTGCTATTTAAGAAGAAAAAAAAAAACAGAACGCAAAAAAAGCGGCCACGCGCCGAGACGGAAAAGAGCGATTCTCTCGGCGGAAACCGAACGGGGAAAAACAGAAAAAAAAAACAAAACCAAAAAAACCACCCCACGCCAAAAAACCACCCCCCCCCCCCCCCCCCCAACACAATATATAATCCATTAAGATTTTTTCTTAAATTTTGATTTAATCACAACACCCCAAATTTTTTATATCCTTTTTCTTCATAATTTGCCTCAATTTTTCCTCATAACTTTGTAATTTTGTTCATAATTATTAAAAACTCAAATATGCATATATGCGTAAAAGTGTATTTATAATCGTTAAAGTCTGTGTATACATCCATTTCGCAGCTCCATACCCAGAAATGTATAATCAAATTCGGTGAAGTCGTGATAAGACCCAGTATCTATTTTGAATACCCTGGGGTCAACATATAACGAATAGTGTATATTTGTATGTGTTCACTGTAAACTGTGCCATTCATGATTATCACGCAAGCGTTTTAATAAGAAAATTAACGTATTGCAGAGCGATGCTCCAGCGAGCAGACGGAAGCGCCAGCGGGGGCCAGAACTGTGGAAGCGCAACGTCCAACGAACTGCAAATCTAGCTGCGACTCCCAAATCCGCATGCTCTGCTACTAAAAATTCTGGGACGAGGATCGCAACACGATTTGTTCAACATTCCGGCATTTATCCTACGAGCGCCGTAAAGAATTCGTTATACGTCACGTTATCCCGAACACCGATGTGCATCGACAACGTCCTCAGAAAAACTCGTGCAACGACAGCAGAGTCTGCAATATTTTCTTCAACCCATCAAACCGGTTCCTCCGTACGTGCCGATGGGCAGCGTTCGCGTCTGCGTTCTGTTCTTCAAAAATACGATCCGCGCTTCGCTAACGGTGACTTATCACACAGTCTTAGTCATAAAATTTGGATAAATCATAAAGGTCGCATTCGCTGTTTTATTTTATTTACTTTGATTAACGTCAGTAATGTGAAGTAAGATAGCCTGCAGTCACTTTTTTGTCTCTGGTGCACGTATTTTGTATTAGTGAAAGGCTTTTCTGAAAGGGGCAAAATGACTAACGAAAGAATTGAAGAAGCATATTGCATGGAACTGTGGAAAGTTTCCGCTCTCTGTGCTTATTATTACCACTGGCAACCGACTGTTAATATAGCTATTAGTATGCACTTTACTAATGGTGTCAAAAGAGAGCTTTCTTCACTAGGCCTAAACGTAAGATAAGTGTAACCATAAATTTCTAACATTTTGGTTTTTAACACTAGTCGGGATAGTGCCTCAGCGAGACAAACCTTTCTTTCAGCTCAGTCACGAAGCGATCAGGCAACGTACACCACTTGGAGTTCGCGACAAGCCCGATAACCGCGGTCGACATGCGCCAAAACACGCCCTGTGCAATGCTGTCCGGGACCTCATCATCGCCCACATTAATTCCTTTCAACACGTACCATCGCAGTACTGCCGGGCTCGAACTGGGCGGAAATATTTAGACCCAGATCTTAGCATCTCCAAAATGTATCGAATGTATTTCGAACTACATCCACACCTTGTCTCCGCTGACGGAACAAACGCTTTTACCTTCTAAACATACAGAACAATTTTTGTAACTAAATTCAACTTGGGCTTCCACCTTCCCAAAAAGGACAATTGCTTGAAATTTATCAAAGAACAACAAATGGAAAAGTCTGGCGACGCTGGCTATGAACAGTATCAAACAAAAGTTTATGACCCCCATATTAAGCGACGAAATGCCGTTAAAGCTTTGAAACTGCGAGATGGCAACAGTTGCAAAACCGACGCGAGCTTCGTACAAGCCACGTTTGATCTTGAGTCGGTCTTTAATATTCCCCATTCGAACGCTTCACTTTTCTATTATAAGCGGAAGCTGAACACTTACAATTTTACAATTCTGAGTCACAAAACAAAGATGGGCAGTGTTTTGTGTGGCCCGAGCAGGAGGGCAAGCGGGGGGAAAATGAAATTGCAACTTGCCTCTTAAGATTTTTGCAGTCGTTACCCGAAACCGTTAAGGAAGTGGTCAGGATCCATTCCCAGGGAATATTCTGGCTTCTACGAAAATTTGCCTAAGATCGTTGATTTTCAAGACGATACGACCTCGTGCGACAGTGAATCATCGTGTGATTGACTATTATGGTCCCCAAGTACGTTGATAGACATTCTTTGAAGCTACTTTGCTTACTCTAGATACATTTACTGTGGACTTATCTTGTTTTGTCACAGATCATAACTCGAGACTTGATAAATACTTTCAGTGACAAAAAATGATAAGTCCAAAATTAACCCTTATCGACCGACCCCCTGTGAATGGAAAATCCGTTTTTGTCACACCACGCGAAACAACTCCCAAAAAGCTACGTTTTTGATATGCAACTGTTTTCCATACAAGAAACGTGCTAAAAGTTACTATTTGTTCAAAACTTCAAGTGCTCATATCTCAAAACTAAAAAATTGGACTTATCTTTTTTGTCGCTGGAGCATCGATATACTTACGGCGTCATCATAGGTGGTCACAGGAGGAGAGGGTACTACATCCCTGAAGCAAACTCTTCCCCCCCTCGAGAGATTGTCTGATCTATCCCCGAGCACCCCCTCCATGAAGGCGGAAACATTTTGCGGAAAATAAGCAAAAGTTGGCGAAAAACAGGTAATCAATGGGAAAATTGGGAGAAAAAGGTGGAAAACGGCAAAATTATAAAAATTCTGAGTCCCAACGAATTTGGAAAATCTATCCCCCAACGCCCTCCCATTCTCCGCTGACCAGGTAATCCTCCTGGAAAGCCCGAAGAGCCCCTTCCCTGATGCACTCGTGATTCCTCTGAGACTTCGGACGTCGTGCCTGCATGTGCTTCATGTAATCAACATCACACTAACCTACGAGAATAGCGACCCTTATATACTTCGACCATTTTAATAGTTCGTCCATTGAGCTCCCGCCCATCCATTTTGTCAATTGCATTTCGCATATCTCGTTCACTTGCAAAACATATTATCCTAAAGTAGAAAAATAACAGCCCAATGTATAGATAGTATACAGTCATAACAATAAAATACCGATCGAAATGAACGTACAGAACCAGCCATAAATGACTGTCATTTGTTGGGGAGGTATATTTCTGTTCGAACTGTGTTTTATAATAGTGTTTACGAATTTGATATGAATACTTGATCTATACGGTTTGGAACCGTTCGGAGAAATACTAAAAGTTTGCTTGTGAATTCGATATAAACATTCCATTTTATACGATTTGAAACAGTTCGGAGCAATACTAAAATAATTACAAGAAGCGTTGATGATCACCAAAGCCAAGCTTGTTCAGTAATCGAACTTCAGTAAAATATAGAGTTTAATCGTGCGCCTACATGAAATTTCCCATGTTGTCGTCAATGCGACCACAGGAAAGACACTGTATTGAAACAAAGCGCGAGAAGTAACAGAATATATGCCCCGAACAGAGTAACCGTGGAAACCGCTGCTTTCCTGCGAGAACCACAAATCAACACCGGATGGTTGGATTTCTAAAGCGTTTGTTGTTGACGTATTATCTAATTTTGTTAATAGTGTAATATAAATCTATCTTCAGTTTTGACCAAACTTTTGAGAAACTGACGCCGATTGACACTATTGTCAATTTTGCCACATGGAGTTTTCCACATTACGCTAAACTGTTTTAGGAATGCCTAATCGAATCGACAAATCAGCATAATGCTCCTACAACGTCGTTGTTTGTCAAGTTTTTGACACAACATTCGTTTTTGAGATATGCTCCAAATAAAAAATTCGCCTACATAAATTTTCAAACTTTAGGCAAAGCTAATTTCTTGCTTCTTCCGAAAAATAGTGGGTTTATAGGGTATCCGTATCAAAATGGACGTTTTTACTGTGTTAAGCTATCTAAAGCGCTGCATAACGGTTCAAAATCCAAAGCAGCCATCTCGACCAATGCGGTCAAATTATAAAGTCATTTATAAATTTGTTCCGAGATGGCTGCTTTCATTGGGTCTAAACATTTCGGGGCACCAAAAATGCCGATAACAATGGTATATGAGTTGCGAGAATCGGACCTAAGAAATATGAAAGTTCATGTATTTTTGAGTTGCATTTGGAAATCATATGGACAGTTAAGGTACATACGTAGATAACCAGGTTGCTTAGCATGTTTATAACTTTGGTGCAAATAGATTGCTCTATCTGGCTGGAATAGACTAAGCATCTCGCTGTCACTGCAGCTAGCTAAAACAAACGTCACGTCATGAGTAATATTATAATTATACTAAGAAAATCATTGACATAAATCGGCAAAGACTGTATCAGAACACAGAGTTTTATGCGAAGTCGGTATTATCTCTTTAATAATAAATTGGTCTTTTCACAATAATTATTTTCCTAGAAAGAACACGTCGCCCACGATAGATATAATTACACCACAATAAATCAAATCCCAGAATACCATGCTATAATAATTTATTCTTTTGTAGACTTTATATATACGAATACTTCGAAGTTCTAGAAATAAAATAATAATATTCAATGGCTATTAAAACTACATTTTTATTACGCAAATTACGAGTTATAAAATTTCTTTAACCTTCGGAATTTTCAGTGTAGCACCAAGCTGCCTCACCTGAATTGACTCTAGCACTAGTGCTTATTA
Source organism: Trileptium ribeirensis (assembly GCA_030248225.1). Classification (NCBI taxonomy): domain Eukaryota; kingdom Metazoa; phylum Nematoda; class Enoplea; order Enoplida; family Thoracostomopsidae; genus Trileptium; species Trileptium ribeirensis. Next base: position 15,387 of record JASANE010004020.1, read on the forward strand.
GTTTTATTTATTCGTATAGTCCATACAAGTAGCGAACACGAGTACCTTCTACGGACAACAATAATTGACTTAGCTAATTTGCAATCATTCATACGAACAATAACCAATCATAACGTGTCACAACGTACAGTGATAACACAGAATGAGTGTTAAGCATGTAATTTTAAAGGATTGATACGAGAGATGTTGCACTTTCTGACATGAAGCACGCACCTTCTACATGAAGCGCCTTCTACATTAAATTTTAATCTATTGTTACTGCTAAACGCCAGCAATCCATATTAACATCGATTCAGGGGGTTTATAGGGGGAAGGGGAGGGCTGACCCCTCACTGGCTCATCGTGATCTCTAAGAGACACCCCCATCTCCTCTGACCACTAGAATTTTCGTTTTTGATCACCACAATTTTTTGATTGAAAAACTAGTAGCAGACTGATTATTGTCTGTACCGAACGCCGAAACGCAAACGCAAATAAAACAAAACCTACCTTCAAAAAGACAACTAGTAACTATGACTCGATACCGGCGTACCAAAATCAGGAAAACTCAGTGACAACCTCAAATGGGTCTTCGGATCTAGTTACGACCTCCCGCCCCGTGGTGGGTGTGAGAGCTGACTCCTCGGTCTGGGAACCCTAGTCTCGGAAGCCAAAAAACCCGTTCCGAGCGTATCTCAGCAAAGTATATAGTTATGAATAACAGTTTTACTAGTTGCAATGTAATTTTGCGCAAAACAAATAGCGAACCCTTCATTTCTATTTTCTTTATGAGCTTCTGCATACGTGACTTCTCCAGCCTGGCGCATAAAATCTTTCAAGTCCTATAATTTTAACAGCAAAATTATAGTATACCAATTCGCTGTAAACACAAAAAATACTTCATGACATTATTGTTGCATATTACAACAATGCTATAAAAAAAGTATGAACTTAGTTCTTACAAATATACGATATAACATAAAATTGTAGGCATTTCACTCTAAGCAGCACCCGAATCATGAGATCGGGTAGTAAAAATGAGTACATCACATTCTTGCCTGTCCACAGCCCTCCGAAATGTTGGGTCTCCAGGAAAATTTCAAAGCGGGGGAGAATAAATTGTTTAAAAAGACTAAATATTTTTATGTAGTTTTCCGCCATACATGTATTTTCAAGCCATAAAACGACGTATTAGCATTAGAAATTTTCATAAATTTTGGAACATAGAATTTTTTTGCATTTAGTTGAACATACGAACTTTCGGCTGAATGGGGAGACGGACATGGGGGAAATTTTACGAATATGGTAGAATTTGGAAAGTGGGGAGTCCCCATCCCCCACTGTGGCCACACATCGTTACAAAGTATTTATGCAGGTCATGTACTCAATCGGACACGCTAGTACCAAGTAGGCAATGCCGTATGTATGTATTAATAAATGTATCAAAAAAATTCACTTTAAACTTCGCCATAGATTTGGCAAACAAGTCTTCTTGACTAAAGAAGCGTGGAGGCATAATCTATGATGCAGAAATAATTTCACTGCGTGTTGCGACATAAAGATTAAGTGAAAACATTCGTCCCAAATCAGTATACTGTTAAAGACAAAAAATGGTAAACTAGTGCGCAAACAATTTTTCCCGTTTGCGTGGTAACCACATAAAGACCGGAATTTCTTGGTTCTAGTTATAAATGATGTATCATCCAGTTGAAGAAATCAGTTAGCTCTAACGTGTATAAAATCTCATGTACCATAATTGCTTTGCTTGCACCCAAGCCAGTGAAAACGTGGTTACTGCTGACAAACGGGCTGCAAAAATGACAAAAAATATGTTCGAGAAACTGACTCAAAAATTAAAATGGTCATTACAAACACAACAAAATTAAGACACACTACTCACAACGGCGTACGTAGCTTTAGTAGTGAAATAATTTTTGACTCCAGTTTTTGTACCTTGAGAAATTATGAGAATATTCATTTATTAGATTTAAAGTAACGAGGCACATTTAACTTTCCCCACTTTGCCAGTCGCTGCCATCATACTGTAAAAATTTCTAAACATATCATGAATGAATCCTAAACACTTGTGCAGCATTGTTTCATTTTCTTGAAGAACATAAACTAAAATATTTGCAGCCCAAGTTTAGAACTGAATATGACCAAATTTGTTTCTGTACAACGCCATAGAAAGACGAATTCTGGGAAATATTTGAATCTCCGTACTGTAGAGTTAAGACTGATTTTATCGCATGTCTGTAATAAGACTGGATAAGACACGTGTCAAAATAGAAGTATCTGGACATGGCGTATTTTGAACACCCCACGTTTCGAGTTGTGGCTTCCAGCTTATGCCGCAAGGTATAATTGCTGCTGTTTGCAGAAGCCAGGTTAGGTTGAGCAAACTCCACATAAAACACCATCTATGCTTAACCCCTACGCTTTGGCCCATTTGATTTTTTTAATTTAGAAGCCATATAATGCTAAAGTAGTCTAAAATTTAGAATACACATTTTAATATAAAAATTAATAGGTGAACTGGTCCACAATTCTGCTTCTATAAGAGACCACAAAATAAGGTCAGTTTTGACCTGTCAGCACGACCGCATTATATAAGTCCAACTGCCAATAGGAAAAGGTCAACCAGAACCGGGAATAGAGATTTGATACTAAAGCAATGTCGTGGTTTTGTAATTCTGAATGGTACGAAAACATGCGAAGAAAATGTGTGTTTAATGCCAACTCAAGTATTCATGCGACATAATAAACGATCTATGAGCGAAGTCAGTAAATGACGGCCAATATGGAAAAATTTCTAGAATTACTGGGTATATATTACGAATAAGTGATAAAGGGCTGTGTTGGAAAAGAATGTCACAGAAAATGACGGTGAAAATTCCGGCTGTGCATATTTATAGGAAAATCAAGTTTCTTACAACATAATACGAAAAATGAATGTAAAAACCTGAATATCAAAACGATAAACGCAACGAAGCCACTCAAATACGACATTATCTCACAAACGGTAGGTACTCGTTTTCATTGTCCTACCAACGAACGAAACGATTTCCCTCGATCATCACAGGCCCGTATGTTGTACGTACGACATATACCACGTACTTCTTATGAAGATTTTCAACGGTATGAATATTACGCTTGAAGCCAGCATGCGCCAGAGCCACGGAACGAAACATTTTACGGTATACGCACTTCTCGCCTCCACGATAATTTTAATATAGTGTAAATATTGAAAACGGCTCTGTGGACACCAGTTCCGTGCCAAATACTACGTTTGCGCAATTATCTCTCGATAAATTGGGCGGCACAGCGCTAGCACGAATACATCGGTCAGAACGACTTCGCAAGAGCCTGCCTTTTATCGTGCACAACGCAAGGCTTTTTCCTCGGACTCTCGTGTGTAACACGTTTGCGTAAGATTTTGGTTCATACGGTTACGTTGAACACCCTCTCATCCGCTCTCTCTCCCGATTACGCACCTGTTAAAAACAGCAAACCAAAATTTTGAAACATTTCTGGGCTACTTATTATTGTATACGAACACAGTACCTGCTGATATAAGTTTTAGTGCACCTTGTACACGGCACTGTGGCTTTGAAATGCAACAACCATATCACAAAATTAATACAGCCAGCCGCATTTCACACTTCTTACATGCAACCAAGCTTCAAACCAGCGAGTGTGCTTGCTTTGTGGGGTTTTCTTAATAGTGGTCAACTATGCAAAATTCAGTTTGTGTGTCTGTGTCACTTCTAATGCAAAAGGCGGATGGATTATAGCAATTTTTGTTACACTGCTCGACGCATAATAGAATCTAAGTGTGCAATTATAGCTCCACTTGTGCTGCTCAACCGGCTTACAGATCAATATTTTACGATCACAACTGGAACGTTTGGTCATAATTATGGCGACCTGTTGTCGAATATGTTGTATCTCTTCCTAGAGAGGCTTAATAACAAAATGAAATCAGCTCTCGTCTACTGACAGCCTCAACTCTGCAGCATTTTCCCTACAGCAGCCGTTTTCGAGGTATGATTCAAAACATACCTAATATTACTTATCTGACCGCAGCCCGTCCAGAGTTTACAGCTCTCCGAAATTAATTTTGGGGGTCCATGTTCATTTTGTGGTAAAATTTCAAAGCGGGGTGGAACTAAATTTTTGATATACATGATATATATTTACATATTTTCAGGCACTCTGGCTCCTCGCGGACCCTTGCAGACTGATAATGGGACCCGAAAACGAGGGCTGGCCAATCAATTTTACACATTATTCGGTATGCAGAAACATTAATTTTGGCATATTAATAAATTTTGGTCTTAGTGGTACAAGTAGATTTTGGGAACGTAGTGAGGGTGAACATACGTGTTTTTATAAGTGATATCTTATCCCCGCGCTAAGGCAAACAAGTATATTTCTCGCTTGCTTGGATAAGAAATCATGTGATTATATGGATATTTATTCAAAACTCATTTATTTACGGTTTCGATTCTACATTGGTTATGTCGTTACCCACTATGAATAGTCAATTTTGGCGCAAAAATATTTGGGCATAAATTTAGTTGCACGTATAAAGTATATTTTCTGGGTAAAGCTATAGGAACCGGTAACGTGAAAAATGAGTTAACATATTAATTTTTGAAAGTTGTCCGACGAGCCCGACGTTTTGATTATATTTACCATGCTATACAACCAGCACAATAAACTAATCATTCAGTGGTATAGCGATCAATTCGAGTTTCGTGTTTTGTTTTCACAACGCCTTTAGAAATGCTGCCCAAATTAATTGGAACCAACTGCTTGAAGTTCCGATTAGTTTAGAGTAATATTCTAAATAAATCGGAAGTTCAACACATTAACACATCACATGGGCATCATAAATTATATTACAATTACTACATAGAATATTTCACCTTTTATACTATGGCGGAACAAATAACGAATCTATTATTCAGATGCGGGTCAAACCAATTCGGCTCTTACAGGCTATGCTGTGATCAAAATCCGGGTTAATCAAAACCCATTTAATAAAAAATCTTACTGCGGACAACAAGGTAGCACTTTCCGGAATATTCCATTAAAGTTAAAAACCGTTAAGAAACGGGGTGTTTTCCCAACAGTCCATAGAACAAAAGGGGGGATTAATCAAAACACATTTAGTACAATACTTTCACACTGCAGACAACCTTTTCTGGAATATTCCATTAACCTTAAAAACCGTTATGAAATGGTTTGTTTTACGAAAGTCCAATATACCAAAGTCCCGCGGACCTTACATTTGCCAATAACTCACACATACTAAGATAGCAGTTCCGGGGGAAGGTACATTTTGGCAGGGCTTAATGAAACAAAAAGGTTGCAATCCCTAAGGTGTATTCACACGACCACTTTGTAAAGCATATTTCAGGCATCATCAAACGTTGTTCACAAATCCTCCGCTATGATAATGTATAAACGCCCCTCACAATAATATGACGAGTTGTAAGTAACGGTGCACAGACACATTTTAGAGTCGGTATAATTTTTGCTGAGCTTTTGAGAAGAATATGACGTCTCATTTAGTGAGGACAATACCACTGATTTCAGAGTTACATTCATTAGGGACGATAATTCCGGTAGACAAATACCTTTTAACGGAACAAATTTATTGACAAACTCACCTGCCAAGAAATCCCAGTCGATAAGTTCTCAACGCGTATTTCGTACCTAGTTCTTTCAGGTGCTCCGTAACTTAAACAAGGTTGAGTTACACATAAGCGTTCGCGCAACAAAACAAAAAGCAATAGTCCGCTAGCCGTGTGCATCGCGACCAAACACCAGCACAGCTTAATAAATACTTCATAGTTTACACGGGTTTCATAAACTACATAACTATATTAGATTTGGTTATAAAAAATATATTTCCAGCATTATGAAACATATCAGTAGGTGATAAAGCGGCGGAGCACACGGTACCGGATTTGTTTAGTATCGATTTTAAACGATAGAATCTAACCTGCCACGACACACCGCTAGATAAATTTTCAACACGGACTTCATACTTAGATCTTGATGGCGGATCATAACTTAAATATTAATTTTGGACAAATAGACTATTAAAAAACCTGTTGCAGCAGAACGGTGAAAAAATTTTTAACAATGCGACAGAACCTAGCTTTGACGATAACATAATTTCGATCGATTGTCGACGTATAAGACAATATAATAGATTATATTGTCGTGTGGCCAAAACATTCGAACGAGCAAATTCGTCCGAAAATATGAACATTTCTAAAACCAAAAATGTTCCATAGCGTATGCACAGAATGGCCGTAGAAGCAATCAATCTAGGACACACTGAGTTGAGTTGGGTCACAAGTTTAACATTCCGAAAGCTAAAAACAAAAAAGTTCATACATTTGAAGGAAAAGAGCAAACGTTAACGATATACAGTTCTAACTCAAGTTATGATGTAGTTATAATAAAATTCTTAGTTTACGAGAGCCCCTGATTGTTACGTTTAAAATAGATGAAATTTTGGAACTTCGCTTTTTCGACAAAATGTTATCTTTCTACTTGAACATTCGGCTTCAATAAAATTAAAAATAACATCAGAAGCTTAAGGAACGTTTTATTGTTCTGTTGTCGGTGAAAAAAACCTTGCAAATTATCTTATAAAAATTAAGAAATGAAATTTTATTTACGACCTGTCGGTTTGATTAGTTGACTATTTGATCCAAATACCATAATATTAATTATATTCGTTTATGACGTCATAACTGCATTGAACTTGTTCGCGAACACTGAATAACCCATACGTAAAGTTAACAGGCATTAGAGAATCGAATTTCCGCAAATTGAAAATCGTCAAAACTCTGTTCGAGCGAAAGGTATAATTTCTAGCACTCGGATTCGAATTTAACAAGTTTCAGTTTTGCGGAACAAAACAGAATTTTTTACCGTAACAAAGATTTGCGTTACCATATCGGTTATTACAAAAATAGGTTGCCTGGCGGGATAACGTTATGTTTTCACATGTATCATGGAACTCACTCGAGCTCACTTTACTCTCGTAAGAACATAGATAACTGCTAACTGATTGTCACACACACCTAAGCTACTATTGTTCTACAAAATACGTCATACTATATTCCATATGTTTTCATCAATTTTGAGATAAGGCCGTTTTAATGCATTCCCGGTCTTACGATTCCGTTTAAAATACTTTAGGCTCTAATCCCGTACTGCTGTGGCAGCCCTGACAGTTAATGCATAGCACTTTAGATGTTGTAAAAACTGAGTGTTATTTCGTTGAAATATCGGTTCTGTCCTGTTTGGTGGGTAGAATTCTCAAATGTCCAGAAATCTTATTTGGAAAAATTTTGCATATTCGTACTCAGCTCGACATGCCGAGTTTAAAGGTACCAAATTGACCCCTGAAACCATTTTTAACTTTTTCTGCCCTATTTTCCAAGGATAGAAAAAATAGTTCAATCATGCTAAAATGGTTACTAAACGAACCGCCTTGACTAGAGGAATCGAGTGGTATTAATTTTGCATGCATAACCAAAACAATCCCAAACAATTGAAATATCACAATTAAATCCCATCCAGTAATCGTTTTATTAAACTAAGCACTAAGCTGTTCATTCTGACAGCTTTCTATATACAATTTTTATTTTCAATTGTATTCCTTTTGGGGAAATAATAATGGCCCGTAATCAGCAATTCAAGCCTAAGCACTAAGTTTTAAGCTAAGCTGTTCTTCATTCTAAGAGCTTTCCTCTTGTCAACTAGCTACCCGACATAGCTTTCATTTAAATCGCACGATGTACCACTACTCCGATATCAACTTTAGAACAGTTATAACGGTGGCGGCTTAGTAGTAACTCAAGAATTGGTGTTTTCTCACTACTCCAGACTTTCGTATTAATTTTTCCAGCGTTATAGCAAATATAACCCTATGACAAGTCTCCCTTATACACAGCGACCCCAGTATAACACAACCCAGAGATCGTGGTTAAATTTTGATGTCACCACCGTGCTCATCACTCTAGCATTACCTTATAAAGTTGTTTTCCGTCTTGTCGTACTGCTACAGGCCAAATTATTCGCAACTTATATTTTTTCACTTTTGACACTTTTTCCTTGCATCAAATAGCATGGTTCCCCAGCACACCGAAACAGTAACTCTGTAGCCAAGCCATATCCATATTTGTAAACACAGGTATTTTCGTAGGTTGATCAAAAAGCAAGTTTAATCCAAGCGCCCAATGTCGAAATATGATCAAAATTTGAAGAAAACACGAAATTGATATGCTGACCTTTTCCGCCTTCTTCAACTTTAGGAGGTATGATGCGCCCCTCTTTAAAAATGGCGCATAAAACCTTTTCATTCGATTCCGCGTCAAAAGTTGTATCATGGGTTGTAGGGGGAGGCCGATTTTACGTGCGGTTTTAGGCGTTTAAATTCAAAAAAGGCACTCTATTACCCATTTTTAAACAAATTAAAAACCGATAATAGACAACAACCAAGCATAGCTGAAAAGAGGCGACCCTGATCTCGAAGAGATCAGTTTTGGTGGTATGAGATGATTGGGTGTCCACAGACTATGGGAGCATAGCTGAAAAGGTGCTGACCCTTTCCCTGAAATCCCCCTCCCAAATGGGACAGGGCCGAAATATCTGCTACAGTAGTAGAGATATTGCCCACAAATTGTTTTGTCAGATCTTATTTTGACCGGACACCCTCTTCAGAACACTTTAAGGATAGGAGTTAGAACCCATTATAACCCCTACTAACGGGCGCAAACAGAGATTTCATGCTATCGCGCTATGCTATGCTTTCGTTCAAGCTATCGCCCAAGACGATTGAAAAATATATGAAGCCTTTTAAAAAACAATATAAATCTGAATTTCAGATACTAAAAGAAAAATCCAGAAACGTGGAGTCTAGCATTCTACCAAATAAAGACAATAATTCTCAGAGTTAAAAATACCCTCAATAAAATTAAACTTGTGCTAATCAAGCTACAGAACAATGAATGTTCATTTTCCCTTATATTCGTCTACTCATAATATGAGGTTGTAATGTGCATTTCAACTCCATTATATGCCGTTAGGAAGTAATTTGCATTTCCACTTCACTACCGTTGTATAAAAACATACCAAAACCTTTTTATAATTATTTTGTTTTGCTTATATTTATACATTATCAATATCCATAATATTAATTATTAATCCAAATTAATATTAGTATCAATGCACCTACCGGTTTAGCCATGCAGGCTGATTTGGCCTACCAGCGCCATAGCCGCCTCGCGATACACCACCGCCACCTCTGAACCGACCGCCCATTCCACCACGTCCCGCACCACGTGGCCGAGAAAACTCCACACGGACACTAAAATTTGATATATTAACAAAGGTATAAATAAAACAAAAACACTCCAAATTAAGGATGACCTGAGCGTCATAACAGCTGCAATAATGTTGACAATTTCGCGCTTGATATAGCTGCAATCTTAACAGAAAGCAAGCTCTATATACCAAATCGGTCTTACCTCAGCTGCAAACTACACGTTGTCCTTTACCAAATAAAACAAAAGAATTGACCATATCAAAAAACCCTTTACTGGAGCTAAATATGATTAATCTGCGTCTGTTTACACGTTGATTTTATACCCAAATTGATAACATCGGATATTCAGGGTATAGATAACATTGGATATTCAGGCAGAGTTCAGGGTATATTTTTAATCATTTGCACTCAAAAGCTCAATATTTTAAGTTTATATGCTGCACCGTAGAGTTAAACCGGATGCGGAACCGGAACCTTGTCTTCGAAACTTATATCTTGTAAAACAGGTGAAAGACGAAATGAAGGTACAAGGGATTTAATATGTATTAACAATAACTTTTACATTAAATTGAATGTATTGCAATGACATTGCCATTATTATGGTTCTAAAAGAAAATAAAGGAAGGTATAATATAATTTTCTGATCAGTGGTAAGAGATATTGTTTAGGCTAGCGTTGGGCAACCAGTGCCCGTCAACTGGGTGAAATGATGGTAACTTTCTGATCAGAATGCTATAAATGAGACAAACTGTTATACTGCTCGCCCAGTTTCAATAAATACAGTTAATTGGCAGGAACGCAGTTTTGCCTGCGTTTCGGGTATGTTACATTACTTTAACGTAGACTGATTTACAACGTTTACAAGCGCACTGGCCGGTACTTGACGCAATATATGTTAGTCAAGCTTACCGCTAAATACTTCTAAATAATCCATACTCTGTTGCCGAGTTGGACCGGTTTAATTCTAACATGCCCCGCAGACTTCTGAATGTGTAAAATAACTGCGACAAGCATCGAGCTGGCTTTGTTTGTTAACTCCTGCAGTTAAGTTAAAAAATACTATTCAAATTATGTGTCCCACTTACGGTTCAGACTGCAATTTGCTGAGTTAATCTTAAATTTTGCTTGCTTGCATTGGAACTTGTTTACAGTATATATATTACATCTTTCGAACACAGATCAAGCAAAAATGTACAAAATGTCAAACAAAATTTTTAAGCCGGAATTCAGGTTCCGGTATTGTTTTTGCTGTAACCGCCACCGGAACACGATTTTCGCCGGAACCGGCTACCACCTGACCTATATGTATGCACGTATATTCTCGAACATGTATCAATGCTATTTGTTCTGTTATTCTTATTGATTTGCTGTAACCTATGGTATAATACTTCCGTGCCAATTCGTATCGTGTACCATAGCGACTGATTAGTATATGAAGTGCAGTAGGATGAGCAGAAACGGATTTCTCTCCCCTTCGTACGATCCGCAGACTTTCACTGAACGAACCCTAGTGGGAGCCACTGTCTAAACAAATTAAACGTTCAGGAAAGCAAAATAAGCAAATCCACACTTCCAGGTGGAACGATAATAGGGAATAGTGCTGTTGTCTCATTGGCCTGTGAGCAGATGACGGAGCCAACCTCCCTGTGGATCTCAAAGGTACTACCAGTTAGAACCCGTGTGCAACCCGTCCGGCAAGATCAGAACACATCCTGTAAAGCGCTCCTGCGGCTTGCTAAGCTCCGTAGATTCTTGGGACCGAGCCGAAAAAAACGAACTCACTAGGTCCGCCCTTGAGGTTACAATAGCCGGGGTCGTATGGACATAGAAGAGCGCAATACAGCAGTGTCACGTCGATATTACAAATGCTATTACTTGACGTATAACTAGTGTATTTTAGTCTATTTCATAAACTTTTGAATGTGAAGGGTTGAAATAGTCATAGATCGTCGATTAGCTACGCTAGCTCCTTTTTTTTATCGCCGTGCTAGGTACTAGTCTCATAACACAAGACATGTACATTGAAAATTGTCAGTCGCAATGATACAAACTTTTGAATATGAAGGGTTGAAATAGTCATAGATCGTCGATTAGCTACGCTAGCTCCTTTTTTTTATCGCCGTGCTAGGTACTAGTCTCATAACACAAGACATGTACATTGAAAATTGTCAGTCGCAATGATACAGTTCCACTTTATGACTACAATAATTGACATCAGGATTGCAATCACGTTGCACATTATGTCTGTAATTAATTTTAAAATCCATAGCTAACTTTATAAAACCCAAGCAAATTCTAAATTTAGCAATAGAATTTTACTTACCGGGAGCCGCAGCAATCGCGACCATCCATATCGCGCACTGCATCATCCGCGTCTCTGTGGTCTTCAAACTCCTAAACATCAGGAACTGTGTAATCAGGATAAAGAGTTCACGAAGCGGGCAGCTTTCCGTTCGAAGAATGAGACAGGACAAATTCCTGTTTGTATCACTCAACTTTGGAAATAGCTTTTAACACATAGTTTTTGTTCGATTGGAAATATGCTTACTTACTGAACATTACACCAACGATAGCAATACGACCACAATTTTCACCATCCCATTTACGAACCCCATCTGCCAGACACCGGAGGCAAAAACTTTGTGTTATAACTCCATTCGCAGGAGCAGGATCAAAAAGGAAAAAACTAAAAACAAAGTCCATCACCGAAAGCTATAAATTGGTTATATGGATCTGTTTCCGATTAATCCGACGCTTAGAAATGCCCAAAAAACTCAAAATTTCCACTTAGATCATTAATTGTTGACGAGGAGTGATAAAATTATATATATAATTGAGACGAGCGAAGCGAGTTTCCCCAAATAGGTTGCTAGCGTGCGAATAGGGGAAAATTTCGGCCCAATCCCAGTTGGGGGGGAAAAATTATTTTACGCTTGCTATAGCACCCATCTTTTGGAAACTATGCCCCCATAGTCTCTGTACCCCCAAGCCAAAAAACATTTGAACCGAAAATTCGAGATTTGGGAAATGTTGTCAAGCTTTGAAGCCAAACATTCGAGACTTGGTTAAGTTCGCCCGAGGCGATTTCATTCAGCTCCACTTGGTTCGGTTGCAAGTGAACGGGAATTCAAGGTGTCGGCAAGGATCACGAGTGGCGATCGGGCGAAGTTGCTCCCTCCGAATGCAGAAATGTTGGTTTTTTTAAAGTATAACTTGCGAGCACTCGGCTATGACATTTACGAGCGAAAAATCACCGCTCAACAAACAGGAACGTCCGAGTAGACAATATTGTATTCGAAATTCCAATACAAAACTTTAAGCATGTCAGTATAGTATCATGAGTTTCTTAAGTACATGTACATACAATGTAAAAGTTGTTTGAAGTGTTCAATCCGTTTTGTGTAGTTCTCTTATAGAGTCATCTGTAATTGTCCTGTTATTTGGGTTGCTATCCTATAGGAAACACATTGTTTGGTTTGGTTTTATTGCACTTTTTTATTAAATTTAGTCAACTAAAGGTGACTTACTTAGTTTCTCTGATTACGCCAATTTTTACAGCAATTTTATACAATCCTACATATAACTGATAACTGAGCAGGACGATGTCTGCTATTTTTACCAGTAACTTGTAGTTTAGCTTCAACTTTGGTACACGCTATTGGGAACACATGGTTGTCTTCTGACTAGCATGTGATAGGGGTTAATTTGGCTTCGCACTCCAGGAAATTTGCGTTAAAAGTCGTCTCAGTTTGCTTTTACGAGCATGACCCTTGATGATAATCATACTTGTTTTCCATTTTATTTACATATAATTCATTACATACCTTTATCGTATATCATAATTCATGTTTTTACTGATTTGGTGTAAATAAATTTTGGGTAAAATGGTGTTATTAATGGTGATAACGCAGCCACATAAACCGAATGAGCAGTAGGAAAACTATGTCAAACGCAGTTCAACAAATAGTATTCAGCCGATGAATTTATGAAAGGCAAGCCTAATTTTAGAACTTGGCCAGTAGCTATTCGAACTTTTGCTTACAACAGCCATCTGCATAAGTTAGTATAGCACGTTGTACTTATACAACACAAAGGTATCCGCATGTCAAAAAGGTGGTTTTTGATTCAAGCGTAGTATCCGCACGAAACGGATTGTTGTCATACAGAACGCGGAACTCTTTTGATTCTGGACTGGACGAATGGTCCCAAACATTAATTTTCTTTAATGTTAAAAAAATTGAGTAACAGGTGACTGATCATTGTTTGGGAACCGCAACTAAATATGCTGCAGGTGAATTTCGGTTTCGGTAAAATTGGCAGTTTCGGTTCGGTTTCGGTTTCGGTCATTTCGTCGGTTTCGGTCGATCCCTAGTCCGATCTACCCCCCAAAAAAATTGGGGGTTCCGAACTTCCCCCGTCCAAAAAAACTGGGGGTGGGTCAGGCCGAAAACGCCCGTATCATCAAATACGGGTTTATAAGTGAGTGCAGGAAAGTGTAATATTCTTCCCAAATGCACTCTTGGTAACACCATCACGGTTGCGGTTTGACAATCGAAGAAAGTTAATCTTGGTTTGAAGCACCATCATAAAATTGTACTATGTTTGGGCGGGTGTAATATTAAACTACAAAATGTATATAATGCCATTTTAAATTATTTGGAATAAATTAAGATCACGCACCTCAAATCAAACACTAATTAAACAATCATTGAAAGCAAATTTCGCAGTTAAATATTAATAAAACATTACCACAAAAGCAAAACCATCTTTCAATGTAATTTCTCGTATCCTGCCATATCCTTTAAAGAATCGCTCCAAATCTCGTTCTCTTATGTCTCGGTTAAGACTTCCAACGTAAAGTCGCGAAGACATAGTGAATTAACCTAAAAATACAATAGTTTTCCATAACTGAACCAGCCTGGTTTCCCCATTCGCACAGGGGCATGAACCGAGGGACCCTGGTTAGGAACTGGGGGTGCCTAATTTTGGCAGGGGAGTGAACTAGAGGGCGCTGGCTTGAACAAGGGTCCAAATTTATAGATTTTCAAAATTAAATAATTTTGGCGAAAAACGCTAAAATTGTTTATAGCATCGGAAACTGTGCAAAAACGTCTTTATCGAGGTTGAAATCAACTTTTCAAGCACTGTTGTTGCTAAAATAAATCAAATTTTTAACCTCGAAAAAGAATTTTTGTGAAAAAATTTAGTGAATTTTTATGTCATCTTGGGGGTGTTTTTAGCAGAGGAAACAAAAATTTTGCCAACTGGGTCTTTTACCGGGGAAAGCCAATATTTCGCCAAAAGCCCGAAGCGGAGGCAAGGGCACACCAAATATGCCATGCCCCAATTATGACAAGCCAGCCAGCAACAATCAACTATATAAGGTATATACATTTTACAACGAAAGACTCTAGAATAAGAATTCTGATTCGCATCGGATAACATAATACGAAGTATTCGGGAAGAATGTCGGCCGAAAAAACTAAAAAATTATTGCAGACGCTTACGAAGACGTTGCACAAGAGGTAGCTGTTGTGGTATGGGGTTAGAATTTTCAGCTAAAAAATCACCAAAACTTGTTCGTGGGCTATTATGCACTTATGTCAATAGAGTAATAAATAAAAATATGATTCTTTTGTCTTGAAAATTGGAAAAAATATTTGGATGCTTCTAAATTTTCGGTAACCACGATATTAAAATATATTAATAATAATATATAGTGTCACACTGTTTGAAAACATTTCGTGGTCAAAATGTCATTTTTTATTATTAAAGGGCTGTTTAGATTTTCTTTATCCCTGTTATCCGTACTTAGAAAAATCGGAAATTCGCAGTCAAAATGTTAATTTGTACTTCGAGCCAGGACATTGTCAGGTGGGGTACTAAAATTTTATGGTACCATTTAGAACTGCCTCTGTAGACCTTGATACTAATATTCAAATGAGTAAGCATGTTGTCAAATTAATATATTGTCAACGATCATATATATATATATATACAACAAGATAAAGTTCCCACCGCTTGTCAATACACAATGTCGTTGGTCATCAGGTTGCTTTCAGATGGGAAGCTAAAAATACCAGGGTTTAAAACCGTGTCCAAAACAATTATAATATGATGTTTTAATCTGCTACTAAGTGCCATATATAATACAAAAATTTCAACCGCTTTGCAAATATGGTTCATACCAACGGAGGGCATTAATCCGCTTCCATTATATCAAATATCCAAAAACAGCATGACCACCAGTGTGAAAATGGTTCCGTCCGCTTTCAACTGTCACGTCGTCATGAAAATGATGTAAGCTAGATTTAATCGAGCACGATAAAATTGAGATGACCAATAGAGACCAAATCTCTTGATATTTTACTTGTTTCGTGGTACTGGTGTTTGAATTAATTATGACGGCGATCAGTACTTATTCGGGAGAGTTTCTCACCAAAAGTTGAAGGTCCGTGGATGTAGTCAGTAGTATGCCCGTACGGCTAAGCACATATTGCACATGTTTATAAACGGATTTAGCAAGCCCTAACTAAGCTACTATTTTCTGTACAGTTTCTGTCACCCGGTAGAAAGAATATTTGTCACTCTCATATATAATACCACAGTCACGAAAATCCTATGGGCGTCTGTCCAGTACCTGGCGGCTCCGTGGTGGGTAATTCCTGCGTCTGTCTGGTAGCCAGCGTCATGATGCTCAGCTTTCGCATACTCTGGGCCTTATGAAAGTTTTATTTCAGTGATAACCTGCTACGCTTATAACTCAAATAACTGCTATGAACTAGTTTTTGCAATGTACGAAGTCCCCAAACCTAGAGAGAAAGATCTCTCATAGCTAAATCACTCTGCGAAAATAATTTCGCTCTCGCTTTCGTTATGTTCAGAGTACCTAGCTAAAACTTCGACCGACATAAGCAGTACCTAGAAAACGCGTAACGTCATAATCCTAGATTCATTCCGATACGTATTTTCTTTGGAAATCCACGAGCCCCATGGGAAGAACCAAAAGAAGTTAAAGTGACGTGGCAACACCTTATTCAGAAAGACATTGCTTAGCTACATCTACACCTTGTGCAGAGCACATGGCCGACCGAATGAATTCGCAGTTGGCTCATAACGCATCCAACAGAAGTGGCGAAAAAATACAGCGTACAAGCAGACAATATTTAGGAGCTTCTATAACCAAGTAAACAACACCAAAGTCCCTAACTATGCCACAAGTCCATGATACTCAGGTTCCGATATAAATCTATACAAACATGAATTCAAATGTTTATCGCCGAACAATTATTTTATACCGAAGTGTTTCACGAAAAAATACCAAGACTTTCAACCGTCAGTCGATATGAGCTTGAGTATACGATGACGTAATTTCTCAATAGTGTGCCGCGTTTTTAATTTATTACGCTCTGTGTAAAACCCTTGCCTGGATTTAGTGCACCAACAGGGACGTAACACTGAGCTGGTCATCCAAATATGAGTTTCAAAAGTTTAGATGTTAGTGTGCTCAGAGCAAGAAATCAGCCTCTTCGCATGAGAGATGCAGGCGAGCTAAGTACTATATAACCAGGAACGCTGCCAAATTCATTTAACATTCGAGTACCTAAAGAAATTCGTGACCAAGGTTACAAGATACAGGTCTGGTTTATTATGGTTTTGTTCACTACTCGCCCGGGAGATTCTTACGAAATTTCCCATTTTAAGAACTCAAAGGTAAACTCAATACTCATCGGGTAGGCCTTAAGTTTTAAGACCCATTATATTATTTTGATACCAAGTGTCGATACAGCAAGGCTAAAGTTGTACCACATTTAATCTCACCTCATTGTTACAGTAAGCTTAAAGATATAGCGCTGGTGTTACTGGTTGCATATTATTGTAATCTCGCTAGTAATCAGCAAACAGTATCGATTTTTCGCTCTGGCCCCAATTTCAAACGCTGTTTAGATATACCGCCGCACTATAATCACGGCAAGACCACGAGTTAAATCAACTATCAGGATCCAGGGATAAAGCTTATTTGTGATGTCCTAATATTAACAGCGTTCCAGCATAAAACATAAAACTTCCGATTTTGAAATTCAATAATCTTAAATGCACACGACACCAATACGTAAACTTAAGCTAAAATTGAAAAAGAACACAAATGTCAAATCAAACAAATTAATAATGTGAAAATGAATAATATTATTACAGTATTATTATTATTGTTGTTTTGTGTTGTTTCAATGGGGATAGGGTTGGCGAGGGAATTTTTATGACGATTATCAGAATGAAAGGGGGACGGGATTCGTCCCCGAAGATTGTGCGGTTCGAGGTGTTGCCAGTAGTGTGCCGGTGGTACAGTTCGGATAGCACGCATTCTGTTGCTCCGTGATCAGCTGTTATGCTTTAACTGTCGCGCTGCTGCGCGGCTAGATTCTAAGCATTCTTGGTTCAAAGATATGAGAACAAAAGACGTAGTTGAAAATGTTTATTAGTAGAACAATATAAAACGCCAAAGCACAATATCTGATATTAACCCGCTAAGCTATGAATTAAGGCTCTATTCTTTAGTACCTACCACCCTACTTAGATCACGTTCAATACTCCACCGGTAACTTTTGCCTGATTTTAGCTCTATTGCTAACTCGACCACTAGAGCGCACTGTTGTAGCACGCTCTGGTTCCCTATAAGTGTTAAGGTTATATTATTTACTCTTTATTACCCCTCTTGTAAAGTTGATACAATCGCCCCCGAACGGCTGACAGATTGTCCAAGCCAAAGCACAATATCTGATATTAACCCGCTAAGCTATGAATTAAGGCTCTATTCTTTAGTACCTACCACCCTACTTAGATCACGTTCAATACTCCACCGGTAACTTTTGCCTGATTTTAGCTCTATTGCTAACTCGACCACTAGAGCGCACTGTTGTAGCACGCTCTGGTTCCCTATAAGTGTTAAGGTTATGTTATTTACTCTTTATTACCCCTCTTGTAAAGTTGATACAATCGCCCCCGAACGGCTGACAGATTGTCCAAGTATATAAGTACCTGAACCTAGGACATAGATTTACAGTAATACTGGACCTTATTTAATGGAATCGCCGCGGGACGGCTGACAGACTACGCTATTACAACTGGCTAGTAGCGGTCGACTACTATCCCAGTTACTTATCTCTCGATCCTGCGGCCGCCGTACGGTTGGCACAACAGGTGGTTATGAGGACAGAGGGATCTCACGACATGATCGTCCGATTCTGCGCCCCTTACTCGCCCCATATGTACTCACGAAGTTAACTCCACCTCCTAGTGCTCACTTTCGGAATTCCTCACTCGACACAGGCCGATATTTTTAATATATATTATTACGGCTAGTACATAAATCACCTATTGTTATCACTCCTAATACCGGTTATTTGAAACTAAAGTTCATACCTATACTTTCTACAAGGAAAGATAGTATTACTAAAATTATTTGTTGCTTAGCATTAGAGTACTTATGCTGAGCCTCAGCGCTCATAAGCTTCGTTCTTTAAATATTAAAATACCAGCACTCCTTGGGTTGGGGGGGAATCAGGGAATCGTCGTACAGCGATGATTTTGGTACCATTCGACTCAGCTCGACGAGGCGAGTTCAACGGTACTAAATTTGACCATATTCCAACAACTTTGAAATTTTTCAAATTTTGCCCCCAATACTAAGGGGGACCCGGTACGTTGAAAAATCGAGAAAAAATTTTTATGAGCAAAATAGACATATGTAGCATAGATACACACAGAATGACGAGACAAATTCAACCGTGCCTTGTGGGGGGGGGCGAGCGGCGACGCGAGCAGACAAGCAGCAACGCCACCACACAACACAACACCAAAACGCAACAACAACAAAACAACAAAACACAAAAACAAAAACACAAACAAAACAAAACAAAAAGAAAAAAAAAAAAAAAAAAAAAAAAAAGAACGACAGAAACTATAGAAGCGAAAAAAAACAGAAAGAAGAAGCAAAGAAGCGAAGCAGAGAAGCGACCAGCAGAGCAGCAGAAGCGACAGAGCAGCAGAAGAAAAGCGACAGAAGAGCGACCCGCCCACCCCAAGCTCCCAAAATAGAAACAACAAAAATAAAACAAAAAAAAAATAAAACAATCCATATATACAAAGAACAAACAAGAAAACAAACAAATAAAAAAAAAAAAAAAACAAAAAAAAAAAAAAACAACAAAAAACAAAAAAAAAAAAAAAAAAAAAAAAAAAAAAAAAAAACAAAAAAAAAAAAAAAAAAAAAAAAAAAAACAGATCGGTTTTGAAAAAACACAACACACAACACCAAACACACCAAACAAGGGGGTGAGAGATGATTGGGGGTCCAGAGACTATGGGGGCTAGAGAGGAGAGAGAGAACAAAAAAAAAAAAAAAAAAAAAAAAAAACAAAAAAAAACACACCCCACACACAGCCACCTACCTGAAAAGATGGTGGGCCCCTTGCGCCTACCTGATGGCCTCCACACAAAAAACACAACACAACCCCCACCCACAAAAAAAATAACAAAAAAACACAAAGCAAAAAAAAAAAAAAACAACAAAAAACAACCCCAGCCAAACAACCAAAAAAAACCCAAAAAACAAAAAACCCAAACCCCCCCCCAAAACAAAAAAAAAACCACCCACACCCACCAACCACTACCGAGACCCCTTCCCCCCAACCCAAGGAGGGCCAAAATACAAAACAAAATGGCAAGATAGAACTCCTCGATGCTTTAAGACAAACGCAATCCTTTTGCGTTGACAACACCCATACTCGGTTGCAACACATAAGTCCCAAGTGAAAATTATACAATCCGCCCGAAATCCGTAAGTATATGCTAGCACCTCAACTCTGACGATAACCGTACACAACCTCGACATTACACGCATGGTACCTCTAATACAGTAGCTATGTAGCCAAACAAACATTAAAACAACAAAAAACGCAGACAAAATAAAACCCGTATTAGGTTATATTATGTATGTAGCCCATGTCACATTTAGGGGCCTGACATTATAAAGTTAGAAAAAGGAACAGCTTAGAGCGGGGGGTTCGGGGGCGGCAGCCCCCGACTTAGGCTTAGTACATGGCTCATATAGGAATCTTAGCTTAGGCTAAGACTAAGGCTTAGGCTTAGTATATCGATAACGGCATGGCATGCATTATACTTCGGCTCCTAAAGGTTACATTGGCCATGTATGTTATATTTTTAATGATCGAATGGGGTAGGGGTTGGATGGGGATTTTTGTTATGACGGCTATCGATACTTAAAAGGGGACGGGATTCATCATCGAAAGGCTGTGCGGTTCGAGGTGTGGCCAGTAGGTGCCCGGTGAGACGTCTAACCTGGCGCGTGTCCTTCTTTGCGTGATTAGTATTTCATGCCCTATTTTTCGCGTTGCGGCATGTACTTTGCTCGGCTCGATCACTCCGGTTCAAATACTTGAACACCAAACACGTGGTAATAAATGTTTATTATAAAATTGTCGATAAAAATGTTAAGGCACAGCGTTGAGTGATGAAAATTCGTAAGTTTGATTACGACGGTACTGGTTGTGCACTAAGGCGTATAAGCTTCTCGTATGCTCCCTGAACCAGCACGAGCGTAACCTAATTATAACTGTAACTGAAATAACACGCGCCTAGCTCATCCGTCCGGGAGCTGGAACGTTAACATAAGAAATTATTAGCGTAAATCTAAGGAAAAGGATAAGGTAATTAAGTAAACGTACGAGCCCAACCGTCCGGCGACTACATACGAACCCAGAAGGGAAAGTAATAGATATCAGTTACTCAGGATCCATCAGTTAACCGTCCTGCCACTGGTGGCTCTAAGGAAATTAAATAGTGTAAATCTAAGGCGACGGCTAAGATACTTAAATAAACGTGCGGGTCATAATTAATATATACCCTAATTGCAAGTATTAGATAACTTATTCAGAATAATAGTGCGCTCAATCTTGTGTCTGAGAAAAATATTTAGTGCAAGGTTTACTCAACGAAAACAAAGTCCAACGAGACCGGGCCTAATCTAACTTGCAACGGGTTTAAAATCACTGCGTACCAAATATAGTGGAGTTTACGAAACAGAGTTGGCAAAAACCACTCGTGCCCGTAGCGACTAAATATACGTCAACCTAAAGTCAAGTGGCGTTATGAGAACTGACTCGGTATACCTTTAGCCGTTGCGTATTATAATAACTTTGGATAAAACATCTAACGTTAGCTCTTTTGTATCTTATCGGAACGGAATAGCGAGCAATTGGAGTAGTCATGCCGCAGCGCCATAAAAGACAAAAAATATGCTGATTTAAGTAACCCGTGCCAAGGCAGAAAGAATCCATAATCTCCACCGGCATACTACTGACAACGCGTACGAACGACAAATCTTCGAGTGACAAATCCCCTCCCCTTTTAATAATCCGATAGCCGCCATTATAAACTATAGTCCACCCCTACCACCAATCCAAAAAATAAAAATATAACGATAAGGAAGGTTGGATGCTTATTCCTAAATGTTTGCGAAACTTTTGTTTTTACTTAAAGCTTAATTTTGTAACAGATGTAATACGCAAAAGGTCACATTTGTTCAATGAGACGCTTTATGGTATTGGAGTAACTGTATTAACATAACTGGTTGGAACAATATACCAAAATTTGAGTAATTTCTGCAATTTTTGATGTGGGCATAATGGTGGACGATAGATGACGAAACAACTTCAAAAGCAGTCGGCTGAAAAGTTGGACTGGGGTGCGATTCGAACACACGACCTCCAGCATTTCGATGCGAACTCAAAGCAGTTCTAAAGCCGCTATATTCCGTCAGTCATTACTGCCTACCACTGGCTTTTTTATGTGATATATGATAATAAATATAATATATAAATGACGAAAAATGAGAACAGCAGTAGCTTAAAAAGTTGCGTAGTGGTGGGATTAAAACCCAAGACCTCCCACTCTTTGACCTGCAATTAGACACTTTGCGGTGTTATAGCCTGTGATATATCTGGCCAACTTCAAAGCAGTTATAAAGCCGATATACTATAGTACGTACATATTTAATTCCAGAAGAAAATTAATACCGTTAGTTTTGAACCTATGCAATTACAATATGCTTTTCGTGATTTCACACTTTAAACCAGGGAGATACGTTGGTGGCATTGGGTTTATTTTGTTGGGCAAGATAAGCTTTATGTAGGAACACATGACACGTTATTGCTAAGGTAGGATGACGTAACGTTAGCTGTACAATATGAGCTTGAGACCCAAAATACAAGTAAACGGTCAATATCTTCATAAACAGCGGAACAGTATTTCTAACATCACCATACTGTAGCATAATGAATATAGCTACGCCGGTATGTTTACAACTGTAAGTGAAACTACGATCCCTCTCATCCGAGATTATAGCTAAGGCAAGTTGGCTGTTTAGTTCCTCATCTAGTAGACAAAGCCACTGCAGATGTTCTGGTTGGTTCAAAAAGCATACATATTAGACTTAATCGGTGCTGCTTCTTTCTTCAGAGATTTTATCTAAAAACCGACGGATGATCTCCCATACACACTGACAGAAACCCACAACGCAAGAAAAATATACAACTCTATGAGTACGTATGGAATAAATTATTGACTATGTTTTAGTGGGGCATCTACATTTAATTGAGCGCAGGCTGACTCACCTTTTTCAATAGTCGGGAACCAGCATCACGTCCTACAACAGGGAAAGCCAACTATGAATAGATATATAGCAGCTTAGTGACACTGTCAGGTTTTGCACACGAGTGAGTTCAGACTCAGATATCTGTCCTGTATAGTCCGGGCTTACCGTACGTGATGTGGTATAATGTTAACCTTGGGCTTCTGCCAAATTTTGAATTTCCAGGTTGGACAGCTGCCATATTATGTATTTTGCTAAAATTTGAATTTCTCGCGCTGGATAGCTTCCGAAATATAAATTCGGCAGTCATTATTCCTATTGCTTTATATATTTATATAGAGTTTGTGTATATATAAATAAATTAAAACGAGTAAAAAGTGTTAATCTGTCAAGAGCTGAATCGCATTGATGCTTAAAATTCTCAGTTGGTATCAGAACAACCAGTAGTCGAATTTTCAAAACTTTTGATTAATAGATTTCCCTGGATGCTCAAAGCTAAATTTCGATAAATTATTCAAAAATTCCAGAAGTTAGAAAAATGGGTACTCTGCTGCGCATTATAGGCCAAGCTAAATCTTGAAACGACATAAGTTGTATTTTGTTACGTCCATGTTATTGTTGGCTGTGCGTCTTTGTAAACTATACATAAATTTTATTCGCATATCGTTATGTGCCATTGGAATGTGAGTGCGAATAAATCATATTGAACACGATCTGATTATATGAGATATCTGTACAAAGTTCACTGGATACAGCTAAATACACAGTGATAGATTCGAAGATAAAAAACTCTAGAAAGATGCCGACTATGAATAAATTTCAACGGCCGAAGCTTGGAGATGGAAAATAGATATATTGTGTATGGACTACACAAATGTTTCAAAAATTTACAACCAAAAATGTGCAGAAAACATGATACTATAGCACAAACTCAGTCCAGCACAAATATCATATTGGCACACTTTGTTAAGCTTGAGTGTCTGCCAGGACTACCAAAGTTTTTGTCACGGAGTGTAACCCCTGACAGTGAGGAGACATAGCCGATAGTCATGGCGGATATGGCACATTAGTGTGACACGGGGCCCACAAGTTATCTTGAATGTCTTATTAATTAGTAAGCAACTAATTAGCTTAAGCGTGTTAGCCTATTCTTAGCATTTTCAAACAAAAGTTGATTATCAATAAATTATTTATATAAAGCTATTATTTTGGTCCCTAAACTACATTTCGCTGTGTTGAGTAGAAATTAATTAACTAATTTTTTGAAAATTTTCAAACTAGTCAGAAATGAAAAAATTTCACATGGTGGTTTTCGATGTGGCTGATCACGAATATGACATTTCTGAACGCCTAAAACTTGGTCGTATATGCTAAACTAAATATGGTCCCTGTTATACTGATTTCTGGCGAGGCATACGTTTAGCTCTTGTGCTTTTTTGGAAGCAAGGACAGTTTTTTGCGTTTCTCAAGCGGCATGGGCCCTCTGATATGTATGTTTTTGCAGTTCCAGATGGTCGTTCAAATTGCGAGCTTGATCTAGAGTAGATTCCCAGACAGATTGTGATGGGATTGTACCTTTAGGAAATGTGGTTTTGCTGCATCGCTTGTGGAATCCGCATCCAAAGCGGCGACGCGGTTTTAGAAACCATAGTCGGAAAACAGCATTAACGACAGCGGAATAATCTAAAGCGCGGCATATAGATTTGACTACTTTGACAACTTCTCCCCCTTCTGGGTGGCCACTGAAGACTGCCGAACGTCGGAGCATCCATTTCGTCGTCACTTGTAGCCCAGCAGTTTATAATTTTGGTTTTGCTGTTGGAATTTACAAAGACCATTTATTTACTAGGCCGCTATTTGATTGTTTACTTGGTTCGTGGGCCGTTTTAAACTATGAAAAAGGATGAATAGGCTCAGTGGGGTAGATGACCTTGGGGGTTGGAGGTACTGGTGTAGACCAGAGAGGACGTTTTTTGCAATTTTCAGTACTGTATTTTCTGCAAACCAATTTTAGCTAATTTTTACTCTAATTTCTGCGGTGGGGGTAGGTTTGGATTGAGGAACCCTGGGTGGTAGGGGGATATGAAAGTCAACACTCCTCAAGACACGTATATACTCTACTTCTCGCGCCAAAAGCATTAAAATTTAATGAAAATTGACAATGATTCGATTGAATTTGACGAAAATTGGCACAATTTGGCAAAAATAAGGAACAATTGGCAAAATAGGTGAAATTAGCAGAGATACGGAAAGTTGACAGAATTGTTAGTAAAGTTTACTTGGAACAATTACGAGTTTGTAAAAATTTCTAGAATTTATCCCTTCTTCTAATTCCCCAAACGACAGCCGTCCCAGTCCGAGCATCTACCTTCCCGGGGCTGACCACCGTGACACCTACAGTAATAAATCTATATTCTAACCGACTGTGAGTGGTGACCAGATGTGCAATTCTCCTACAAGATTTGACATTTAAAGGTAAAGAAATTTTATGTGTCTATCGCATTTATTCCAGCTCCGATTATTTGTTGAGTTGTACGTGCTCAGTGCAGGGAATTGGTTAGGGCCACTTGAATTTACCAGCATCAAAGCTCAGCAATGATGAACCTAGAGTAACGTTTTGTCGATAATAATACCTTCCAGTTATGTTTCGGGGAAGAATATGAAGCTGGCTCCTGCGTATCGCAGGTCTGTGTGAAACTCTCTGCTTGTAATAGTACATGCCAGCACGAGGATAGATCAGCTATACCGAATCCACTTTGTCAGGCGAATCAAACCGAGATCAAGTATATAGAATAGGATAACATGCGATTGATGATACCTTTCCGTACGATCGAGTTTCCTGCGGCCTGTTGAGCTAATCCATTCCTTGGGACTAAACGCCGCTGCTTCTCGCTTGATAGTCGAGGAAGCCTGGGTGTTATGTGCACCGTTTAGTGCGAAGCCGACAGTGCAACCGCATGTTAACCTGTCTTGGCTATTGGTAAGGGTTTTTGTTTTTTGTTCGATTTCAACAGAATTGAATCGAAATTTTTTTACTTGTACAAATTATTATTCTGATGCTTGTATATAGTCATTGTTATGGCTCATTAACGTCAAGTTACGCGCAGTTTTATTTAGCTTTTTGACAGGATTGAATCGAAATTTTTTAATAGTACAAATTATTATTCTGATGTGTACATATAGTGATCGAATTCGAGTGGAACGAGAATTTTCAATTTTGGCTCTGGAGGGGGTTGAGGGGGTCCTGTCTGTGTGTCGCACCTGGATCTCGATAACGGTTGGGCGGATTTTGATGCACAATAGCTCATTCGAACCGCAATGGTCGATTTAGATGTAGTGACAGAGCCCGATTTTTGAATTTTTTTGGCGTGAGAAAAGTTATGGGACAAAATGACGTCATGTTGGCCCATTTTTGGGTATCCCCTCCAGATTTTGCGGCTTTTCTCAACAAGGACACGTATCCACAAACTAATAGGCTTATTCCATGTAGCTTTACCAGGGCTTTCCAATGATATATAACAATTTTTTCAACTACTTCCCAATCCGGAGTCTATAAGCTTATAGTTGGCGCCAAATTTCATTTTTGGTGAAAAGCGTGGGAAATGCACCTAAATGTGTGTTTTTTGTTAATTTTAACGTTTTATATGCAGTTTTCTGGGCAGATAAACTTATTTCAAGTGTTAAAAATTTGTTGGGCAAATATTTTTTACACTTCTGGTTCATACTTGGCATAAAAATGACGTTTTCGCAATTTTTGGTGAGAAGTCGCGGGAAAAGCACATGAATGTGTGTTTATTGTTGGTTTATTGTCGGATATGGGTCTTTCTGGGCCGACAAACTCATTGCGAGTGTCAAAAATATTGTGTGGCAAATATTTTTTACACTTCTGCTTCGGGGGATTATTCTCACCACTCGAAGTTTGACTCGCAAGCGAGCTTCACTAGTTGTTATGGCTCATTAGTAACAGGCCCGTTCCGGCTCGTTACGTGTCTTTCATGCGATTTCGACGGTATAATTACTCAAACGTGTCTCACATGGAACCAGACATAGTTTGTGGGAACTAGATTTTCAGGGGTTGCATGGCGCCATGGTTGTCAATAACTGTTTTGCTATTTTGATACATTCATTTTGTTGTGGATATGTTTTTGCCAGTGATTTGATCTTTATACCATTGCATGTTGACATTTTATAATCGTATATCATGTCGGACGAGTTTACTCAGGTACTCCGGAAGTCTGATTAGGGCGAAGGTTCAAATTTAGAAGAGAATAGGAAAGAGCCTCTAACTGGCAACAAGATAGGGGATCCGAACGGAACTCAACCACTTCCCCCATTTCCCTATTGGAAATTCAAAATTCTGACCGTCCGGGAATAGGAGGCCTTTGACAATATAAGGGATTGGGAAGTGATCAAAATCAAGACTATCAATTTTACCTGGTTCAAGCAAACTACAGCTTAATGGTCGCAAAAGTAAGCTGAACAAATGGGTTACGGTAGTTTCCGAATATTCGGAAACAACGGACATCGGGCCTGTTTATCCTCCCGTAACCGTCCAACGGTTGATATTTCCCGAAAATGCCCCGAGTACTTTTCGGTAGTGAATCTTTAGGGCTTTCGAATGAGGTCAACATGTCACAAATCACTGGAGAATTTCCTGAGATATTCTAGGGACGAACCGGCGAAAGTTCAATTGACAGCCATTACTTTCGCTAGGTTTGGCTGGTGACCATGGTTCCGAGTGGACATAACCTAGACATATATGGATATATAGTTATGCATGTATATATGTGTGTACTGTCGGATTTTCATGCTTCGGTACAGCTGTTTTTCCGCCTAACCGTGCAAATCCTTTTTAGGGTGTCCTTTGACGCCCCGAAACTGCTTGACCAGCGCCCTAGCAACTGATTTTTCTTATAACCGTCGGATCATTGATTGAAAGTATGCGTATTTCTAAGTAGTCTACCCATTTAGGCATCTGACTAGGCCAGGCGGGTCTCGACCTGACCTGCTAATCCGTTGTTGTATGAATTATTTCTTTTGTTTCCAGTGCATCACGAAAACTGAACCTAAAATCGCGTCAGTTTATACCAACCCCTTACCCGACCCCTGACACTAAATGCGCCCATGCGACCTCTCATTCTACTCGCCTGCTTTTGGCGAGTACAACGATATCCGGCGGGTCTCTGCCCGACTGCCCGTTAGCTCGCTATAACCCGTTAGAGTGCCCCCAGTTTGATATGCCGACTGAAACTGGGTACGAACCAACCGAAAATTCTTCCCTAACTCGAAGGTAGGCAAATCGCCGCTCATTGCATTCACCACGTCGAGACATCTCCAAAGATGCCCGGCGGGTCTCCGTCAGATGCCCCGTTAACCCGGGACAGCCGACGAAAGCGCCCCCACCACTATCGACACTCTCTCTATCTGTTGTGATTTTAGTGCCTCTCTAACCGATGCCGTTAGGGCAGCGAAAACACCCTTCATTTGAATCACCTTTCCAAGACGAATTCAACAATACCCGGCGGGCGTCGCTCCGCCCAACCGTTAGCGCCGGAAAGCCCGCTGAAACCCCGTATACTAATACATGTCGGAACCCAAAATTGGGTTCCGACCCGCCACTGCGTCTACCCCCCTCGTGTTTGGTATCGTTCGGCCCCGTTCTTCGTCCTGGGACCGAAGTTCGCCCCAGCCCCTCGAAAATTCCCCGGTAACCCCCTGTCCCGCGTCCCTTCCCGTGCCCCTTCTTTTCCGCTTTGCGTCCT
>JASANE010004021.1:0-47417 GCA_030248225.1 Trileptium ribeirensis
CAGAGCAATACGTATGTATTACGCGTTCAGTTACGTATTGCTGGTCCAGCGCAGTCTTACCTGCAGATGATGTAATTGCTGAACGTACAGGTAAAACCCTGCAGTCGGCTTATGCCAACACTCAAAAGAAGTGCTAGACGTACTATGGTAAAAATTGTAAAAAATATTCGTTGCAGTCTCTAAAAATTTTTACACAAAGTTTATAGCTGCAAAAAATTAGCTGCTAAATACAGGAACTTTGTTTTACCACGCTAAGTTTTGCGTAACAACAAAAATTATTACATCTCATGTAGCCATTTTATCAAAACAAAAAGAGATACGCACATCGACCCGACGCGATTTCAGAAAAGCGTCAATTGAATAGTTTCGAATAGGTGTAGCGCTGATGGCGATATGCCGGAACTATATACTACAAGATGTGCCAACAAAAACATTGTAACCTTTCTGGCTGTTTCAATTCGTGGCGCAGAATCACGATATTCCAGATTTCAATCGACACTGCAAGCGCCTGGATATATTTTTCAAACGATTCAAAAATAAATGGCAGTTTCCACTTATGAGCCCTCCAAAGTCGTTTCGGATGGAAGGGGATGTTTCAAAAGTGGTATATACTTCCATTTCGTTAATTCTAAATGAACGGCTATTAAGGTTCTTATTAAAATGCAAGCTAACCTGAAGCACGATTCCTGCCTATTTGACTGAACCTTTTTATTTGTATACGAAACTCAGAGTGCAATTTACATCCCCAAAACTACAGACATGAGCACAATTAAAAACAAAGTTTTTATGCTAAATTTGTTTGGCCCAAAAAATATCTCAATCGGCCAAATTACCTTTACTTGTCTTATGAATCAACCGATGTGCTTCCACCGGTTTATCAATTGAGTAAATTGTTGAAGCCGGCTGCGTTCGGCACTCCAAAGAAAATCAACGTTCATTTTTAACCATTGTCTGTGGGTACATCTTTCAGTAGTTCCCACATTATCCTAACGATGTCGCTATTGTAAGCCTAAATATTCTAAATTTTGAGTTGACAAATCAATTAATTGGTTTTGTTAACCTTTCCAGAGCCTCACAATTACGGTTTCTCGGCTTGCACGTTTTATGACACAGCTGATTTTACACAGTAGTATTACTAGCAACACTAAGTGCCTCGGTAGGCGAATTAAGAAAATTGAACTTTGATGAACTTCTCGTGATACTCAAAAAAGAAGTTAAAAGGACGAAACAAAACCAAATCTAGTGTTAGACTTATTAATACCTACCTATGTAATAAATGTCCAATTATATTTTAAGCGCCACATGATATTATTATGAAAAAATAGAAATTCGTTTGGACCGTTGACGTCACAACCTTCAACTTTAAGTCAGCCAAAAGTAGTATAAGGCATATTTTTTATACAAAATAAAATAAAATGGTTTATATCTTTTTACTATAAAGCTGTGTGTTTTGGTAAAAAATTTCCCTCAAATTTAGTGCACTAAACGTGCACCAATTAGTGGGAATAACAATAGATAAATGATACCGCATCATTAGTAACATATGAATTGATGTCTTGCAGGGATGTAACCGATTGTTACAAAATTAATGTTTGTTATATTTTAAACAATTCGTGTAAATTATAATACCGTCTTTAATAAGCAACTAAGTACTTGCGAGCAACCGTATTTTCAATGCCTCGCGCATTCAAGAAGTACTACGCTTCATCCAATCAAGCAGCTTATGATTACACAGTCGCGACCTGATGAACAGAAAATAATCACTATAAGCGTTTCGTAAATTGAAAATATTTTAAATTAACGTACTTCAATCTTGAAACCCTTTGATATATTGAGAAACGAAATTTGTGAACGGAATTTATTGCAAAAAATCAATTCAAAGCAACTTTTTCATATTTCCAACCTGGTGTAATTCAACATTTTATTACTGCTATCAATATATTGAGCAACACCTATTTCATATTATTTTTTTATATCAAAACGGCATTATTTAGGCACTTAACGCTTTCCGCACGAATTATTGTGTATTTTGTACAATGTTGCATACCTTTTGACATCACAGGAGACTGAGCCTAGACCCTTTTTGGTGGGAACCTTGTAAGTTACAGTCAGTTCCGTAAGGAACCTTCACTAAACAAGCCAACAACAAAAGACAAGACTTAAAACATACGAGAATCTCAATTAGTGCATCGCGTCGCAATATGCGCTTTATACGCTTGTAACTCCATGCGGCAATAAGGTTAACGTTTTAAGTGTTTCTTAAACTTACGCTTCAAATATTTGAGACTTAGTCGTGAAATTTGAAAGACCATCAGACAAACTGCGACTAATATAACAAACCCCCACATCGTTTTGACAGCGCCAGGCTTCGATGTTGAAAAATTCATTTATTCCATGCAGCATCATTTGATGTGCCCAAAGGCGGAGAATTTGGGCTTTCTTTTTCCAATCAAATACCAGTAAGCTGCTAGATTGATCATCATCATCGTCATCGTTATCGTCGCTATTGTCACAACCGGACAACGGCAACGCAAGATTTTTACTATGTGTACTTTCTTTTTACGAAATATACGCCGTCTAACACTGCTCGCTAGCTGTTCTAATTCTGCTGCCATAAGCGTCGACTGTTTTCGAACCAGCCGTTTACTTTGGCTATGATCGCTACCAGTTGCCGACTTGTTGCTTTTGTGATTATGCCAATCATCGCTTCTCAAGTTTAATTCAGGTTGAGTGTGCTTTTTGTTGACTTTGGTTAGTGTCTTTTGAACGCACTTTCTTTGACCATTCACAATCTGGTCTATCTTTGTTTCGCCGTTGACCTTGGTTTCATACCATGGAACACTGCTACCACTAATCGTTGGACATCTATCATAGTCGGCGAAGGGCTGGATCGGGCCTTCCGCGGTGTATTTGTAACTGTCGGGAGTAATTCGATCAACATTAATGGCTCCAAGCAGCGTCAGATTATTGTTGCTAATTGAATATCTGTCAGAGTAGTTAAAAGGACGACCATGGTATACTGACAAATTGTCGAGTGAAAAATGCCGCTGACACTGTGGATGGCCGCAAGAGTACTTATCGAAAGCACATTTGCAAAGCGATCGAACGCATCCAGGCTGCTGACACCGGTGGACAACATTTGATTCTGTTTTCGACTGCTGAGACGAAACGTAAAATTGTTGACTAACGTCTGAACATGACATTTCTGGCTTACGCGCTATGTCGATTTGACAACGCGGGCCTTGCAGAACCTGGTCCATGCCAATATTTACTGGACCTCCGCTAAATTCTTGTGCTAATTCCAATCCTCTTGTTGGTGAATCAGAGCACATTTTCTCTTGAGAGTAACCTCGTTCTGCCTGATCCACATTTATAGAATCTCGATGGCATACTCCATATTTTCTAATATTGACACCAATATCTGAATCTACACAGATGTAATTAATTCTGCGATTATTCTCGGTCTCATAACACGCATCCAATTGTCGCCTACAAAAACTATTTTGTGACGTTAAAGACAAACCAGAGCTGACAGCCGATAGATTTAAAGAGGGTGACGGTGTTCCTAATGTAAGACCATCCATCGAATCTGATGTCTCCATATGTCTGCGTCCACAGCACGACAACAGCGTGCCACCATGCTGATTCTCTGTTTCGTTTTTTGGATAATGACTGCTGATCAGTCTCCACTTGAACACTAGGGCTCACATTTTCTGATAATTCTACGCTGGCTGAGCTACTTTTCCTGACAGAGTCTTCGGGGTACGGCTGTAAAAAGTAGCTTAATTTTGCACCTGGTGCTGACACAGAACTCCCAATAACTGGCGGAAGCAATACTCTGTGACACTTGTGTTGCTCAACATTGTCAAATATTTCTCCATTTCGCAAGTTTATATGTTGCTGACAGTCTACCGCTGGTAGCCTTGCTGCTACTGATCGATTATCTATTGCCTTAGCTAGCAGCACATTCTGTCGATGGAACGGAACGTTAACGAAATCCTCGTACGGTCCCTGCATGGCCAGATCGAAACTTGCCCGGCGGTTGCGTTGAGAATTCATTTAATTCACACGTCTTTTCACTCAAAACACACTGCCGCTGGTTTTATATGCTTTTTATTATATACAATATTTTATTTCACAAGAAATCTTATATATTTTATTGTATTATTTTACACATTAGATTTGTAATTTAATTGATATATCATTATTTTATGATGAATTATATTATTTACTTAAAGGAAAATACAAGATGCAGAAAAAAGGCATGATGCATAAGATCGAACTACCGTTGGAACTTTGCGAAAATAAATGTGAAAAAATTGTTGCCTTTACTATAACGCCACGGGTCCTGAAACATTGAAGGACTGATGTAATCTGTCACAACCACCAAAGATTAGTTACCTATTTTCGGGTTTTTATTAATCTCAGGGGGCTATAAGAGACTGGCTGTAGTGTTCGTGATCTATGCCAACACCGAATATAGATAAACTATAGCTGTGTTTGCCGAAATACGTTTTGAATACATTGCCAGGGATATCAGGACAATATTCTTCTAAAATTGAGCCGAGCACACCCTCATAATAGAGAACTTTTAATCCGAAATGGTCACTTAAATGGGATGTAAAATATAAAAAAGAATTTATGCATTGCATCATAATCACGCGCGTTGAGAGGGCATGGCTGGGCACGGCCCTCAAATATTTTAGGTTGCTCTTTTCTTTTCTTATTCGGTTAAAGTCAACGTCGTCAGACGGTCTTCTTTCACAGCTGACTCCCGGTGCCCGTTCCTACCGCTGTGGTTTCGCTAGATAGTAGATAGGGACAGTAGGAATCTCGTTAATCCATTCATGCTCGGCACTAATTACATGATGTGGCATTTGACTATCTCGTCTAGGCCAGCACAATCATTATGGCTTAATTGCCCCGATCTGGGGCTGGCCACGTTTTCCCTTTTTAATGAGAGAAAGCAACTCATCGCGTTTCCAGAAGAACCCGACATCCACAGCTCTCCGCCGTTAAGCTAAAGCAGCGGCTTCACAAGTCAGTGCCATAGTGATCCTGCCAAATCGCTACTATAGTTTGTTCTCCGCCGTCTTCCGCGCATCCTGTACGGACATAGCGGTGCTACTGAACCGCCAGTTAAGGAACAGAGTTCCCGAGTGTCGTTCTTAATGCCCAATTCTTAATGCCTATCTCGTCTAGGCCAGCATAATAATTATGGATTAATTGTCCCTGATCTGGGCTGGCCACGTTTTTCCCTTTTTTAATGAGAGTTAGCAACTCAGCGCTTTTCCAGAAGAACCCCACATCCACAGCTCCCCGCCGTTAAGCTAAAGAAGCCGCTTTCAAGTCAGTGCCAGTAGTGATCCCGCCAAATCGCCTACCGTCGTTTGGTCCCTGCCCTCTTTCGAACATCCTGTACGGACATGGCGGGCACTACTGAACCTGGCAGTTGAGGAACGGAGTTCCCGAGTGTCGCTCTTAATGCCATCTTCGCCCCCTTCGGGCGCGGAATATTCTTTTGTAGAATGTTTCAACGCATTCAATCCTACTCTTCCAGCTGATCTTACCACCAATAACTTCCGGAGACCCTTTGATATTCAGGTCGACCGATCATCTGTTGATTTTCTCGACATGGCACCTCTATATGAAAATAATTGGGGCTCCAAAGGTTACTGAAATAATTTCACACCTTCTCATTATCGCTGTTGCTGTTGTTTTTCATCAGGAAGTGATCTCGTCATTATTTTTCGTAATATTGCACCCTTAGAAGCTATATCGATTTGATAATGGGCCCCGCGGTTCACTTTGGTGGACACTATTGCGGTGTCTATCATAATTGACCTTTACCATTTTTTGCAAGCCACAATGTCCGGTTTTGGGAGACCAGCCCTGGTTGGAATTCTGGGCTCGACCAATACAGAGAATTTCTTTTTCACCAGGTTGTTTGCTAGCATTTTTTGTGGTGTTATCATGCCTTTTGACCTTCTTGTCATGGACTCGATCGCATTTCTGCAGTATATGTCCGAGGGTTCTCCCTTTTCGAGCCACAGCCGGCGTCACACATAGGTATCACCTGGTTTCCTCTGTTAGCTCTACTTCGTGTAAAGAGTTCTCAAAATCTGGGTAATTTTACTTGAATTTTCGTGAATATAGAATCTTTAGATTTCAATTGCGAACTTTGTGTTCGGGAACAGTTTTACGCTGAATTTTAATTGAACAAAACGCATTCTGTAACAATCTTATAATAATTACAAAATAGGACGATTTGGGGTGTTATCTTGCGTTTACTCGCGCAAAAGAGCCTCCTCGAATCTATAACCATTGTTATGGAGCAAGGAAGAAAGCGTTTCGATTCAATGATAGCCCAGAAATTGTGATATGTAATCAGCCAATAACAGTTCAATGACGATTATTCGTTTTTAATTAGGATTGGTTTTTGTTCGCGAACAAATTTAATGCAAAACCGATGAAGTAAACGAAATGATCCAGTAGTATGTCAGTTATTATTTCCAGACATAGCCCTTGTCACAAGCAATTCTGATGTCCGTGCATAGAAAATTACTAAATTTTGTTTTTAGTGCCTTTGGGTTTAACCAGTAAATAATTATAACAAATAATCATTGTGTGCTATATTATTAGCTTGCTATTAGACTGCTATGTCCAGGTGAACAACAACAAATTTTTCATGCGTACGGGATTTTAACAAAAAACTTCGGTAATAATCTGTTCTTCTTTAGCGACCTTTGCTGAATAAAATTTTTCTGGAGCAATATATAGTCTTGCTACTTGGTTACTGTTTCCATGTTCCACTAAACGTGGCAACCACATGGTAGAGTGTCCTGCTGGGTGCGCTGGACGGTAGACCGCTTTACGTAGCAGAAGTACTGCGGCCTGTCGCCACTACTTTAATCCAAGTCGGTTTACTTGTTGAAAAAATACTATTGGGCAACAGCTAGAAATTTCACTTTATTTTGACCAAATAAACGTTTTCTTCCTCTTATTTGGTATCAAAATTTTGAGTATTGTATGAAGGCAACAGTATATATAAGTTATATATAAATGCCTTATGAACACATGAGCCACATAAAGATTATCAAATATCACGTCTAAAAATTTATCATTTACACCAAATTTGGCCCAAAGAATGCTTTTGGACAGTTTATATTCTTGCTTGTTTGCTCATAGGATAATTTCAGTGATTTTGTCGTGCAGCTTATGGGTCATAGCGTCGCCAAAAAATGACACCCAACCGTTGTGGGATTCGGCTGAATGTTCCAAACTAAAAAAAGAATTTTTTTTGCAGTTGTAAACTGGTAAGGCACCAATTAAAACTGAAAAGGGGTGGAGCACGGGCTTCCAATGCTCCGTACCGTCACAACGCACACATCTGCCATAGGAATATGCAGTGTAAAGTATGGAACCAAAAATAGCTCTCTGTATACGCAATTCTAATATCTTTTACTCTCTAGAAAGTCAATTTCCAAATTCGTCATGATTATTATGGATTTGGGCTGGAAAAAATTTTGTCATAACATAATTCACACTGCAGAGTTTGTTATAATGCTAAAATGTTAAAAGATAATTCCGGTCATACTGCTGTACTGATTGGCGGAGAAACTTGCGGAAATTATCCGATGATAGCGACACACGAGTGACGCGGAATAAGATGTCTGATCATTAGCGGCCGGTCGACATCGATCGAAATTTTCGCCGTCCAGCAATCATATGAAAATTTTCAGTGGAGCACATCACCTGATTAATAGTAAACAGAGAGTTGCTTTGGCCACGTCATTTTCCGTTGCGCTTGAACTGACTATAATTATGGTCCCAGCGTCGGAATTGGGTCTACCTAGCAGCCAGCCAGAGCAATTTCATCAATAATTACGACATGATTATTTCACACATCGATCACCTACTCTTTGACATAGATTGACCATGATCGACTATTTTAGTGTATCCATTTAGTGGACTACTACCCTTTTGTTTCTATGTAATACATTCAATCTAACCGCTAAAACAATTTATACCACAACTTAAATTGACACTAATATCAATCTGTGAGAAATTATTTAGCATTAAAATAGATATTTTCACAAAAATTCTTCACCACAGCTTCGTATCCGGCTCAGCCGATTCAAATGCACAAATACTGAAAATTTCTGACACTATGCATTTAGATGTAAAATGTTTTGCGGTTTTTATGACACATACGAAAGCAAGGTATTTGACATCTACAAAAGTAAGATATAATATAAATTATATACAATTTAATAATCTCGCACGGTGTATAAACCCATTCGTCAAAACAGGCTTAATCACCAAACGTTCAGTTTCTCAAAAATATTTTCACAGCGTCGAATGGTGCAATAGATTTTATCACTCTCTCCATCCAACTCCGACTCATCTTGAAGGGCAATTGGATCACGACGTCCAAGACTAAAAATTGGACCTTTATGAGAAAAACATTAAAATATTTCGATTATCTAAAAAAGCTGGATCGGAGAGATATCGCCAGCGTTGCCTTATATATCGCCCATACCTCAAGATTCCAGGTCTGACACATGTCGAAAACATTACTAGTCGCCTGACAGATACATAAATTGAAGTTATTTATATTATTCGCTGCAACACAAAATTGAAATGAAAGACGTCTGGCGTTAAACTGTACTGGCAAAATTTTGGATTTCATGGTGTACCAATAGGTGCTGTGTCGACAATGCAGAATGCTAGACGCCTGTTTTACAAAGTCTCATTCCAGATTTTTAGTTTTGCCTAAAAAATTTGTCCAGTCATTAAAAATAAAATGATTTTTATCGTCATAAATTGTTGTTTAATATAATTGTTTTAGCGGTTAGATTGAATGTATTACATAGAAACAAAAGGGTAGGAGTCCACTAAATGGATACACTAAAATAGTCGATCATGGTCAATCTATGTCAAAGAGTAGGTGATCGATGTGTGAATAATCATGTCGTAATTATTGACTAGTTGCTTCGCTGGGGCCGCTAGGTATAATTGAATCCACGCTGGGACCATAATTATAGTCAGTTCAAGCGCAACGGGAAGTCAATGTGGCCAAAGCAACTCTCTGTTTACTATTAATCAGGTGATGTGCTCCACTTAAAATTTTCATATGATTGCTGGACTAGCGAAAATTCATCAATGTCGACCGGCCGCTTAATATCAGACATCTTATTCCGCGTCACTCGTGTGTCGCTATCATCGGATAATTTCCGCAAGTTTCTCCGCCAATCAGTACAGCAGCTAGACCGGAATTATCTTTTAACATTTTAGCATTATAACAAACTCTGCAGTGTGAATTATGTTATGACAAAATTTTCTAGCCGAATTTATATATAATCAGCTACGAATTTGTAATCAGCTTCGAATAATAGTAAAAGAATATTAGATCGTGATATATAGAGTGGTATTTGGTTCAGAGTTTTACACTGCATATTCCTATGGCAGATGTGTGCGTTGTGACGGTACGGAGCATTGGAAGCCCGTGCTCCACCCCTTTTCAGTTTTAATTGGTGCCTTACCAGTTTACAACTGCAAAAAAAATTCTTTTTTTAGTTTGGAACATTCAGCCGAATCCCACAACGGTTGGGTGTCATTTTTTGGCGACGCTATGACCCATAAGCTGCACGACAAAATCACTGAAATTATCCTATGAGCAAACAAGCAAGAATATAAACTGTCCAAAAGCATTCTTTGGGCCAAATTTGGTGTAAATTTAATTAAATTTTTAGACGTGATATTTGATAATCTTTATGTGGCTCATGTGTTCATAAGGCATTTATATATAACTTATATATACTGTTGCCTTCATCAATACTCAAAATTTTGATACCAAATAAGAGGGAGAAAACGTTTATTTGGTCAAAATAAAGTGAAATTCTGGTGTTGCCCAATAGTATTTTTTCAACAAGTAAACCGACTTGGATTAAAGTAGTGGCGACAGGCCGCAGTACTTCTGCTACGTAAAGCGGTCTACCGTCCAGCGCACCCAGCAGGACACTCTACCATGTGGTTGCCACGTTTCGTGGAACATGGAAACAGTAACCAAGTAGCAAGACTATATATTGCTCCAGAAAAATTTTATTCAGCAAAGGTCGCTAAAGAAGAACAGATTATTACCGAAGTTTTTTGTTAAAATCCCGTACGCATGAAAAATTTGTTGTTGTTCACCTGGACATAGCAGCTCTAGATAGCAAGCTAATAATAGCACACAATGATTATTTGTTATAATTATTTACTGGTTAAACCCAAAGGCACTAAAAACAAAATTTAGTAATTTTCTATGCACGGACATCAGAATTGCTTGTGACAAGGGCTATGTCTGGAAATAATAACTGACATACTACTGGATCATTTCGTTTACTTCATCGGTTTTGCATTAAATTTGTTCGCGAACAAAAACCAATCCTAATTAAAAACGAATAATCGTCATTGAACTGTTATTGGCTGATTACATATCACAATTTCTGGGCTATCATTGAATCGAAACGCTTTCTTCCTTGCTCCATAACAATGGTTATAGATTCGAGGAGGCTCTTTTGCGCGAGTAAACGCAAGATAACACCCCCCAAACCGTCCTATTTTGTAATTATTATAAGATTGTTACAGAATGCGTTTTGTTCAATTAAAATTCAGCGTAAAACTGTTCCCGAACACAAAGTTCGCGATTGAAATCTAAAGATTCTATATTCACGAAAATTCAAGTAAAATTACCCAGATTTTGAGAACTCTTTACACGAAGTAGAGCTAACAGAGGAAACCAGGTGATACCTATGTGTGACGCCGGCTGTGGCTCGAAAGAAACCCTCGGACATATACTGCAGAAATGCGATCGAGTCCATGACAAGAAGGTCAAAAGGCATGATAACACCACAAAAATGCTAGCAAACAACCTGGTGAAAAAGAAATTCTCTGTATTGGTCGAGCCCAGAATTCCAACCAGGGCTGGTCTCCCAAAACCGGACATTGTGGCTTGCAAAAATGGTAAAGGATACGTAATAGACACCGCAATAGTGTCCACCAATGAACCGCGGGCATTATCAAATGCATATAGTTCTAAGGTGCAATATTACGATAATGACGAGATCACCTCGTGGATGAAAAACAACAGCAACAGCGATAATAGAAGGTGTGAAATTACTTCAGTAACCTTTGGAGCCCCAATTATTTCATATAGAGGTGCCATGTCGAGAAAATCAGACAGACTATTGGCTGACCTGAATATCAAAGGGTCTCCGGAAGTTATTGGTGGTAAGATCACTGGAAGATAGAATTGAATGCGTTGAAACATTCTACAAAAGAATATTCGGCGCCCGAAGGGGGCGAAGATGGCATTAAGAGCGACACTCGGGAACTCCGTTCCTCAACTGCCGGTTCAGTAGTGCCGCTATGTCCGTACAGGATGCTCGAAAGACGGCAGGGACCAAACGATGGTAGCGATTTGGCGGGATCACTATGGCACTGACTTGTAAAGCGGCTTCTTTAGCTTAACGGCGGGGAGCTGTGGATGTTGGGTTCTTCTGGAAATGCCCTGAGTTGCTCCCTCTCATTAAAAAGGGAAAACGTGGCCAGCCCAGATCAGGGACAATTAATCCATAATTATTATGCTGGCCTAGACGAGATAGGCATTAAGAATTGGGCATTAAGAACGACACTCGGGAACTCTGTTCCTTAACTGGCGGTTCAGTAGCACCGCTATGTCCGTACAGGATGCGCGGAAGACGGCGGAGAACAAACTATAGTAGCGATTTGGCAGGATCACTATGGCACTGACTTGTGAAGCCGCTGCTTTAGCTTAACGGCGGAGAGCTGTGGATGTCGGGTTCTTCTGGAAACGCGATGAGTTGCTTTCTCTCATTAAAAAGGGAAAACGTGGCCAGCCCAGATCAGGGGCAATTAAGCCATAATGATTGTGCTGGCCTAGACGAGATAGTCAAATGCCACATCATGTAATTAGTGCCGAGCATGAATGGATTAACGAGATTCCTACTGTCCCTATCTACTATCTAGCGAAACCACAGCGGTAGGAACGGGCACCGGGAGTCAGCTGTGAAAGAAGACCGTCTGACGACGTTGACTTTAACCGAATAAGAAAAGAAAAGAGCAACCTAAATATTTGAGGGCCGTGCCCAGCCATGCCCTCTCAACGCGCGTGATTATGATGCAATGCATAAATTCTTTTTTATATTTTACATCCCATTTAAGTGACCATTTCGGATTAAAAGTTCTCTATTATGAGGGTGTGCTCGGCTCAATTTTAGAAGAATATTGTCCTGATATCCCTGGCAATGTATTCAAAACGTATTTCGGCAAACACAGCTATAGTTTATCTATATTCGGTGTTGGCATAGATCACGAACACTACAGCCAGTCTCTTATAGCCCCCTGAGATTAATAAAAACCCGAAAATAGGTAACTAATCTTTGGTGGTTGTGACAGATTACATCAGTCCTTCAATGTTTCAGGACCCGTGGCGTTATAGTAAAGGCAAGTATTTTTTCGCATTTATTTTCGCAAAGTTCCAACGGTAGTTGGACTTATGCATCATGCCTTTTTTCTGCATCTTGTATTTTCCTTTAAGTAAATAATATAATTCATCATAAAATAATGATATATCAATTAAATTACAAATCTAATGTGTAAAATAATACAATAAAATATATAAGATTTCTTGTGAAATAAAATATTGTATATAATAAAAAGCATATAAAACCAGCGGCAGTGTGTTTTGAGTGAAAAGACGTGTGAATTAAATGAATTCTCAACGCAACCGCCGGGCAAGTTTCGATCTGGCCATGCAGGGACCGTACGAGGATTTCGTTAACGTTCCGTTCCATCGACAGAATGTGCTGCTAGCTAAGGCAATAGATAATCGATCAGTAGCAGCAAGGCTACCAGCGGTAGACTGTCAGCAACATATAAACTTGCGAAATGGAGAAATATTTGACAATGTTGAGCAACACAAGTGTCACAGAGTATTGCTTCCGCCAGTTATTGGGAGTTCTGTGTCAGCACCAGGTGCAAAATTAGGCTACTTTTTACAGCCGTACCCCGAAGACTCTGTCAGGAAAAGTAGCTCAGCCAGCGTAGAATTATCAGAAAATGTGAGCCCTAGTGTTCAAGTGGAGCTGATCAGCAGTCATTATCCAAAAAACGAAACAGAGAATCAGCATGGTGGCACGCTGTTGTCGTGCTGTGGACGCAGACATATGGAGACATCAGATTCGATGGATGGTCTTACATTAGGAACACCGTCACCCTCTTTAAATCTATCGGCTGTCAGCTCTGGTTTGTCTTTAACGTCACAAAATAGTTTTTGTAGGCGACAATTGGATGCGTGTTATGAGACCGAGAATAATCGCAGAATTAATTACATCTGTGTAGATTCAGATATTGGTGTCAATATTAGAAAATATGGAGTATGCCATCGAGATTCTATAAATGTGGATCAGGCAGAACGAGGTTACTCTCAAGAGAAAATGTGCTCTGATTCACCAACAAGAGGATTGGAATTAGCACAAGAATTTAGCGGAGGTCCAGTAAATATTGGCATGGACCAGGTTCTGCAAGGCCCGCGTTGTCAAATCGACATAGCGCGTAAGCCAGAAATGTCATGTTCAGACGTTAGTCAACAATTTTACGTTTCGTCTCAGCAGTCGAAAACAGAATCAAATGTTGTCCACCGGTGTCAGCAGCCTGGATGCGTTCGATCGCTTTGCAAATGTGCTTTCCATAAGTACTCTTGCGGCCATCCACAGTGTCAGCGGCATTTTTCACTCGACAATTTGTCAGTATACCATGGTCGTCCTTTTAACTACTCTGACAGATATTCAATTAGCAACAATAATCTGACGCTGCTTGGAGCCATTAATGTTGATCGAATTACTCCCGACAGTTACAAATACACCGCGGAAGGCCCGATCCAGCCCTTCGCCGACTATGATAGATGTCCAACGATTAGTGGTAGCAGTGTTCCATGGTATGAAACCAAGGTCAACGGCGAAACAAAGATAGACCAGATTGTGAATGGTCAAAGAAAGTGCGTTCAAAAGACACTAACCAAAGTCAACAAAAAGCACACTCAACCTGAATTAAACTTGAGAAGCGATGATTTGCATAATCACAAAAGCAACAAGTCGGCAACTGGTAGCGATCATAGCCAAAGTAAACGGCTGGTTCGAAAACAGTCGACGCTTATGGCAGCAGAATTAGAACAGCTAGCGAGCAGTGTTAGACGGCGTATATTTCGTAAAAAGAAAGTACACATAGTAAAAAACTCTGCGTTGCCGTTGTCCGGTTGTGACAGAGGCGACGATAACGATGACGATGATGATGATCAATCTAGCAGCTACGCAATTTCATCGGAAAAGAAAGCCCAATTTTTTCGCCTTTGGGCACATCAAACTACGCTGCATGGAATAAATGAATTTTCAACATCGAAGCCTGGCGCTGTCAAAACGATGTGGGGGTTTGTTATATTAGTCGCAGTTTGTCTGATGGTCTTTCAAATTTCACGACTTAGTCTCAAATATTCGAAGCGTAAGTTTAAAAAACACTTAAAACGTTAACTTATTGCCGCATGGAGTTACAAGCGTATAAAGCGCATATTGCGACGCGATGCACTAATTGAGATTCTCGTATGTTTTGTTCGTCTTTTGTTGTTGGCTCGCTCAGTGAGGTTCCTTACGGAACTGACTGTAACGTACAAGGTTCCCACCAAAAGGGGTCTAGGCTCAGTCTCCCGCCACGGCAAAAGGTATGCAACATTGTACAAAATACACAATAATTCGTGCGGAAAGCGTTAAGTGCCTAAATAATGCCGTTTTGATATAAAAAAATAATATGAAATAGGTGTTGCTCAATATATTGATAGCAGTAAATGTCGAATTACACCAGGTTGGAAATATGAAAAAGTTGCTTTGAATTGATTTTTTGCAATAAATTCCGTTCACAAATTTCGTTTCTCAATATATCAAAGGGTTTCAAGATTGAAGTACGTTAATTTAAAATATTTTCAATTTACGAAACGCTTATAGTGATTATTTTCTGTTCATCAGGTCGCGACTGTGTAATCATAAGCTGCTTGATTGGATGAAGCGTAGTACTTCTTGACGCGCGAGGCATTGAAAATACGGTTGCTCGCAAGTACTTAGTTGCTTATTAAAGACGGTATTATAATTTACACGAATTGTTTAAAATATAACAAACATTAATTTTGTAACAATCGGTTACATCCCTGCAGGACATCAATTCATATGTTACTAATGATGCGGTATCATTTATCTATTGTTATTCCCAATTATCGTTGCACGTTTAGTGCACTAAAT
This sequence comes from Trileptium ribeirensis, assembly GCA_030248225.1. Classification (NCBI taxonomy): domain Eukaryota; kingdom Metazoa; phylum Nematoda; class Enoplea; order Enoplida; family Thoracostomopsidae; genus Trileptium; species Trileptium ribeirensis. Next base: position 15,351 of record JASANE010004021.1, read on the forward strand.
TTGAGGAAAATTTTTTACCAAACACACAGCTTTATAGAAAAAGATATAAACCATTTATTTTATTTTGTAGAAAAAATATGCCTTATACTACTTTTGGCTGAGTTAAAGTTGAAGGTTGTGACGTCAACGGTCCAAACGAATTTCTATTTTTTCATAATAATATCATGTGGCGCTTAAAATATAATTGGACATTTATTACATAGGTAGGTATTAATAAGTCTAACACTAGATTTGGTTTTGTTTCGTCCTTTTAACTTCTTTTTGAGTATTACTAAAGTTCATCAAAGTTCAATTTTCTTAATTCGCCTACCGAGGCACTTAGTGTTGCTAGTAATACTACTGTGTAAAATCAGCTGTGTCATAAAACGTGCAAGCCGAGAAACCGTAATTGTGAGGCTCGCAAAAGGTTAACAAAACCAATTAATTGATTTGTCAACTCAAAATTTAGAATATTTAGGCTTACAATAGCGACATCGTTAGTATAATGTGGGAACTACTGAAAGATGTACCCACAACAATGGTTAAAAATGAACGTTGATTTTCTTTGGAGTGCCGAACGCAGCCGGCTTCAAGATTTAATTAATTTATAAACCGGTGGAAGCACATCGGTTGATTCATAGACAAGTAAAGGTAATTTGGCCGATTGAGATATTTTTTGGGCCAAACAAATTTAGCATAAAAACTTTGTTTTTAATCGTGCTTATGTTGTAGTTTTGGGACGTAAATTGCACTCTGAGTTTCGTATACAAAATAAAGGTTCAGTCAAATAGCAGGAATCGTGCTTCAGGTTAGCTTGCATTTTAATAAGAACCTTAATAGCCGTTCATTTAGAATTAACGAACGGAAGTATATACCACTTTGAAACATCCCCTTCCATCCGAAACGACTTTGGAGGGCTCATAAGTGGAAACTGCCATTTTTATTGCACTCGTTTGAAAAATATTCCAGCGCTTGCAGTGTCGATTGAAATCTGGGACATCGTGATTCTGCGCCACGAATTGAAACAGCCAGAAATATTACAATGTTTTTGTTGGCACATCTTGTAGTATATAGTTCCGGCATATCGCCATCAGCGCTACACCTATTCGAAACTATTCAATCGACGCTTTTCTGAAATCGCGTCGGGTCGATGTGCGTATCTCTTTTTGTTTTGATAAAATGGCCACATGAGATGTAATAATTTTTGTTGTTACGCAAAACTTAGCGTGGTAAAACAAAGTTCCTGTATTTAGCAGCTAATTTTTTGCAGCTATAAACTTTGTGTAAAAATTTTTAGAGACTGCAACGAATATTTTTTACAATTTTTACCATAGTACGTCTAGCACTTCTTTTGAGCGCTGCATAAGCCGACTACAGTTTTACCTGTACGTTCAGCAATTACATCATCTGCAGGTAAGACTGCGCCTGACATAAAAGTGCTTTCCAGAACCATCATAGCACAGTTAATTGCATATAATATTTATTTTGTGCGACTCATATTCTGTTTTCAATCTGCCACAAAGGCTGTTTGACCTATTCTCTAACTAATATTTTTTATTTTTAATGAGATCCATAAAAGATTGCTCGATGCTTCTTTTAACTTTCTATGTTTTCTTTCAATTTTTACCATGTAGATATTATAGTACACCAAGACTTAGTTGACGCCACCGTTATTAGTATTGGTTGTAACCGAGAATTAATTATTCATATTTTACAGATGAAACCGCAACCCGCGTCACATCGGTAGCAATCGAGCCCAAAGTGCCGAACGTCGTTTACTGTACCGATGAAGTGTTTAACGTGACGAAATTTGAACGCCACAACATAACTAAGACAATGCTAATCGAAATTCTGAGTGTTTATTTTGGAAGTAAGTGTTTGAACTATTATAAATCGGTTGTCAATAAATGACGGTTTCTGGCGTCGCAAATTTACATTGCAACATTGTTTTAGATATAGTTTTATTGCATAGCGGTCAGATTGGACACGATTTTCGTGGCTTTGATAATTACCTACCTGTTTGACCTTTGTGTAAAGAAGCTACTGGCCATAATTGCTACAATATAAGCATTTGATAATCATTGTAGCAATGAACGGTGAGTGAGTGTAAGATAAAACTTAAATACAAACTCATAATTTTATTGTTGCTGTTTGCGATTAATATTTGTGAACACTCGATTAAACGTCGATATTTTACGCTGCCGGAGTCAAGTTTAGCTAAGGCTCATTATTTGAAACTACGTGCTAGACAACGATTTAAAGAGAACCATTGCTCATTTGAAGTGGTCTACCTTTATGTCATTTGAAACCATGATTCATTGTAATACAATGGAAAAATTGACGGCTAAATTTTCAGCAATTATTCCGTTCTGATTTAATAATAATACACGAACCATGGTGCGATATCTTAAGTAAAACCACGCTCCGAAAAGTATTATTACACCACATTAATTCTCATATATAGTAGACTGAGTAAAACATAATTTTTGTTCGAGTTCGAATTATCTAATTAAAAAGTATGATTAATAAGTCTGCTTACTGTTTTTACGACTCGAGACACTTAACTGATGGTTGGAATATAAATAGAACTGTTATAAATTGAAATAGCTTATTAAATAATACCAAGGAATACCATATCCACTTATCACAAGACCGAATGCCGAAAATCAGGGACATGTGAGCTTTTTCAACACATTATTTGTAAATAATTTGGTTGATAGCTTGCTTACGAGCAGCTCCGCCGCCCCGCATTCACGCCGAAAGCGCTTGGAACATTTTAGCAAAAATTGGAGCAAAATTGGCAAAAAGTTAACCTTGTTAAACATGAAGGATGTCCTCGTCAATCTATTGTACAAACGCCCCTGGAGCACCCACCACCGATGGGCCTCTACTCCCTCCTCGTATGATCCCCACCGGGCCTGGCTACCCCATGATATGTGGGAACGGCAGGATGTATGCGCTATTGTCCACGCTATCGATGGGATTTACTATACCAGATTCGAGAAATCAGGAATTTGTGGATTAAACTCACAATTTAAAGGTAAATAGAATAACTTTAAAGAAACTAATACACTGATATCAGTTTCTAGTCTAGTTGTTGTATTTAATATTTTTGGATTTACTGATTCAATCATGCGATTTTATGTGCCGATAAACATTTCTACGTTTCATTTAGCTTTAGTTTTTGAAGAAAAAATATGAGTTAAGTCAAGAATTAATATTTTGAACAGTAACAAAATCCTACTGAAATATTTGAACAATTAAATAGGTATGGCTTATTTATGCCGCAACAGATTTTTAAAATTTATTTTTGGTATAAAATCGGGAATTTCTTGACCGAAGTATTTCTGTTTTCATTATACAGCTCATCAAAGTGATATGTCCGATGAACTTATTGATGAACTACAGCGTTCGCACGATCGTCTAGTGAAATTTCTTGACGATATAAATTTGATCGTTTTTGACGACGTAATCGAATATCTAATGCGTGAACCATGGGATATTTTTGCCAACATCCAAACTTTTAAGCGGGTTTCAAAAATTGGTACACCCGGAGGCCCATGCTATCGTATCGAGTTGCTCGGTCCTGCCAAGAACTCTTACCATACCGAACGCTATATTGTCATGATCCGGCAAGGGAAGCCGCATCCTCTGATGGCTGACATTCGTCGATCAACGTATTCTATTTCGAACTATTATTTTGTTGAATTTGGCGAAAAAAGAGTGCCGATTGTAATCGATACAAAGCTAGACTCCATCGTAAGTTTTTTTTTACAATCAGCTCGATATATATATAATATGTGAAATAGAATACATGTAAATCAAACATTGCCGGTCGGTATATTTATAGGTAACCAAACAGCCGGCTATATTTATAGACCATACAACCTCGCACATTGCTGTAATGTGGCACGTGAGAAAATAACCACGTACAAGTAGTCAAGTGTTGAAATATTCAAGTTAAAGTCGTGAATTACAATTTTAAAGCAATAAACTTTAAGTTTCAATCTCTGCAAATGTTGGTTTTTGAAGAATAATATACATTATAAAATTTTGAAATATATTCTGAGTTAGAAGCTTGTCGCACTGTCATTTTTATTTCTTTTGAAAATGAAGCGATACTCGCTAGAAAATTTTCTCATTAACCCTCTCGTGCCCACAAGGCCCAAATGGACCCAACGCACATTGCGACTCGTTGTGTTTACCGAGTTTGTCGTATATTGTACGTTTGAACGTGCGTTGTTATTCGCTCGCATAGTGAGGTTCTTTAAGGAACCGAGCAACAGCTCTCAGATAGCTCAGCGGTTTGCGTACACAAGTTTCACCCGTGCGTTTCGGGTTCGATCCCTGGCGCAGGCTTGAGTTTGTCAAACATTGCACGATACACAAATTAATTCGGGCATGAAAGGGTTAATTAAAAATTAACATATCGCATAACTAACCCTCTCGTGCCCACAAGGCCCAAATGGACCCAACGCACATTGCGACTCGTTGTGTTTACCGAGTTTGTCGTATATTGTACGTTTGAACGTGCGTTGTTATTCGCTCGCATAGTGAGGTTCTTTAAGGAACCGAGCAACAGCTCTCAGATAGCTCAGCGGTTTGCGTACACAAGTTTCACCCGTGCGTTTCGGGTTCGATCCCTGGCGCAGGCTTGAGTTTGTCAAACATTGCACGATACACAAATTAATTCGGGCATGAAAGGGTTAATGCTAGATGTGGAGCCTGCGTGTACATACGCAATTGGCTTGCAGCAAACGATAAATCCTTAATCAGAGTGGACGCTAATGTATCATTTGCCTTAAAATGTGTTCGGCAGGGCCGATTTTGTCACAGTCTCCCGCAGCTTTAAAGCCAAGTTAGGCTAGCCGCAATTATCCATTGTGACATTTTTTGGGCCGAGCCAGGTCTTACAAATATATTCATCTAATAGTAAACCGTGGCTGAAAAACTGTCACAAGGGCCGGAATCGGCCTTAAATATATATTTGACTTTGAAGTCTTGAAAAAATAAAAATTGGTGATACATAAGATTATATAGTCGCAAAACACTTTTGCAGCTACAATAGTGTAGTTTTTATATAAGAAATGGCTTGTTTTACATAGTTACTAGGATGGCTTTAAAAAGGCGCCTAAACAAAATTTTGAAAAAAGTGATATTTACCAATATATTTACCTCTTTTTTATGCGAGTTCCTTTACGTACTTGCCTTTTTGGGTCTAAAGCTAATTCTTTACTCCATAATACAATCTGCTAACCTGGACGAATAAATATTTTTATCATTAGTCCGTCACGCCTATCAAACCATAGCACATAGATGCTTTCGGCTTTTACAAACATACTAGTAGTGATTAGATGTTTGTTTTGTGAAGGGCCGTAGTTGGCCGCAACTTTTCGCCACGGGTCGGAATTGGCTGTGACAAAATTTTGCCCTATGTTCACACATCTTAAGGTAAGTCATGCATAAGATAAATATTGTAAACACTAGCTATGTGAGCTAGTTTGGTAATTTTCATTAAAACATCGAAATTTTTATTTCCAATTTTGCACATTTGATGATAAACCCTTTTTAATAGAGAAACCGTCACAATCTATGTAAATTCGTATGTGACGCCTACCCTTGCCTATAACACGACATAGTATGAGGGCATGTTCATCGTAGAGTTCAACAATTGCATAGTTCAAACCTGTATATTTGTCCAAGGATTAACCAAACGCTAAATATAATGCTTTGTATGTTATCATCATATTTGAACTAAAATATTTTGAAAAAATAAATATATATGGGCAATGTGAAATAATATGCGACTGCACGTTTTCTGTACAAGAAGAATATATCTTCTGTACACGCGACTTGTATTCTTAGTTCAATTTTCACAAACAGTAGTCTGAATAATCGACCTGGATTGTAAATGATTCAAGTTACTTAATTTTGTACAGTGAAGCAGTGTTCTTAGTTCAACTGTCCCAAAAGGTAGTTATAATCATCGTCTGGGGTGCAAAGAATTCATGCTACTTGGTTTTGTACAGTCTAGCAGTGGCTTAGTTCAACTTTCAAAAACCGTAGTCAGAATCATCGTCTGCGATGCAAAGAATTCTTGTTATTTGACTTTGCACAGTGAAGCAGTGTTCTAAGTTCAACTGTCACAAGCGGTACTTAGAATCGTCGTCTGGGGTACCAATATTTCATGTTACTTGGTTTTGTACAGTCTAACAGTCGCTGGGTTCAACTTTCAAAAACCGTAGTCAAAGAATTCTTTTTGTACATGCAAGCAGTGTTCTTTGTTCAAATTTCACAAACAGAATCATCATCTGCGGTGCAAAGAATTCTTGTTTCTTGACTTTGCACAGTGAAGCAATGTTCTTAGTTCAACTGTCACAAGCGGTACTTAGAATCATCGTCTGGGGTGCAAATAATTCATGTTATTTGGTTTTGTAGTCAATCAGTGTGCTTAGTTCAATTTTCAGAAACCGTAGTCAGAATCATCGTCTGCGGTGCAAAGAATTCTTTTTGTACATGGAAGCAGTGTTCTTTGTTCAACTTTCACAAACAGAATCATCACCTGCAGTGCAAAGAATTCGTGTTACTTGACTTTGCACAGGGAAGCAGTATTCTTAGTTCAACTGTCACAAACGGTAGTTAGAATCATCGTCTGGGGTGCAAATAATTCATGTTATTTGGTTTTGTAATGATATTAATAGCCAGTACGTGATAAGTTCAGATAATAATTTAAATAACTACTTTAGCGAATTTATCGTGCTGCCAGTCAAATGTAATTCCAAAGGCGCAATAAAGTATCTTTCGATTTGAATCTCAGATTAGCAAGATTATATGTTTGGATAGACCTGCAGAAATCATGTCTTTAAACATTGTCGTAGTTAAATATCCAGCCGATCAGCGCTAGCAAATGTACAGCTAATTTTACCCAAACTAAAATTTTGCAATGTAGTGTAGTTATTATAAGAGCAAATAGCTTACTAAAATGGCACTGCGACAGTTAGGGCGGCACTGACAAGATTACTAACATAACATATATATAAATGTCAATATTATTACAGTTAATATTTTTGACATGATATTCATACAACGACTACATTAGACTTCTGCTGGAATTAGATATAATAGTCTCGTAAGAGTAAAGAGACTTCAAGTTCTACAGCTAGGTACTACTACATTAAACAGACAAATGTTCGTGTATAGGGTAGGAAAAATATTTGTTTAGGAAAATAACCGTTGAGCTAAAAAGTTCCTAATCATATAGGCAATTACAACACAAATGAAGCATGAAAATAGGAACCTTAAATGTCAAAAATTCACTTATTGTAGATTTTGGCGTCGCGGTGGAAGCGCATCAGTAGTCCAGAATATCCATGCAAAAAGTTTGACGAAAACCCGGTGCATAACACTGTTTATTGCGAGACGCGGTGTGAAGACGAAGCAATGCGCGCGTGCTTCGGCTGTGTTTTCTACTACAATACATCACGTATTGACAACGAATATTTCTGTAAACTCTATATGTACGAACGGATGTATCGTAATAGAAGTCGTGCAGTCTGCTATGATAGCTATAAATCACGGACGCAGAATTGTATTCGGTCTTGTGCGGAACGAAAACCGTGCGATGAATGGAGTTACGAAATTTTTACTATGCCTCCACAAACCCGCGAATTTACTGACGGGTATGTATTTTATCGTAACGTAAACAACATTTCAAATTAATGATGCTTTTATCGTTAAACTAATGCCATAGTAAGCAGGGAGCTACTTGCAAAAAATATTTCAGATCTGCTACCGATTAAAATTCTCGAATTACGTTCCGAAACGACTTCGGTCTAAAAAAGCGTGTTTTAGTTATGATAAATTATGTTATGCAGTTTGCTTATACCATAATAAATATATTATTATACTGTAATTATATCAAATATTTCTAAAACACAATCATACAGTTAAACCAAATATAGTTATATAGCTATAATATATAATTTTACTACAATCTTATTTAACTTCAGTCACTCCGTGATAATATTTCGAAGTCGAAGCATCATAAACAGAGCCAAATCTTACAATGCAAACGTTTAGGGTACTATAACATATACGTCTCACTATGGCCAAATCTTACAATGCAAACGTTTAGGGTACTATAACATATACGTCTCACTATGGCCTTCTTTGTGTTCGAATTTTAAACACGGTTTTTGCAGTTTAACATTTTTCTCCTTCAAATTAGGGGCAGACACTGCCAATGATCGTAGCTCATGTCAATCTAAACTATATGTCCGAGGTTATTTTCGGCTAACTTATTCTATAATGCAAATGAAATGCGGCGCTGTGCAAACAATATACTAAAAATGAATTTCTGCCATCGCATTATGTACTTATCCTTAAGAAATATTACATCCTTTTGAATAAAATTTAGTATTCTATATTTAGCAAACGCTTATATTATAATATTTATATATATATAACTATCAACAATTTGATAATTACATTTTTTCAGTAACCGAACAATGCGTTATCTTACGATCCTGGTCAAACATCCATATACAAGTGCTTTCTATGAAGAACATTACACTTATACAATCGAGCAGTTTATGTCTGATTTGGGCGGACAAATGGGGTTGTTTTTTGGGGCGTCGGTGATGTCGATATTGCAACTAATGTATTTCATTTGCTGTATACCGATTGAAAAACATGCGACGCAACCATAAATTATCGTCGTAATACTTTTCGCGATGCTTGTTTCAAGGCTGTGTTGATAGCCAATGTGGCGGCGTACCTTAATCAGTATGAAGAGCACGCATTTTTTCAAATATCCATGAATTTTATTAAACGATATCTCGGTACCAACTGAACTTTGTTTATTTCACTTGCAACCAGAGACAAACTATATAAGCGACTTGATTTGGTTGTTGATCATTAATAGTGTACTCGTAGACGTATAACTAGAACAATTATTTATAATTTATTTTACAAGACTGTACCGAAAGAAAAGTTGCATGCATAAAGTTTATTTTAAGTGAATGATGCGTTGTTCACGATGTACTGTGTGTTACACTACTTTTCAGACTTTGTTTAAACCTTACAACACTTGTATGTCTAAATTAAGAAGCAGTCGCAACTACATATGGGCTATGTTGTTTCCGTCCATATTTCCATCTATTCCTAGCCTTCAAAATCAGCGGAATCTAAGTATGTTCAAAGCGGCAAGTATTTTTGTGCTCACATGGCATTGTCGAAAATAGAGAACTATCATTTAGGTACACAGCTCGGTGGTTTGTGGTCCCACAGTCCGCTTCCAAGGCAAGTGAGTTTATTTGATGTCCCATTCAAACCGTATCCTTGATTGCACGAATACGAGGCGACATCTCTTTCCACCGGATACTCATGTACGTTAACAATTCCGTTTGTTGGATTCATTAATTTTTCACATTCGTTTAGACACGGCATTGCTACAATAATATGACAAAATTTTATATACTAAAATAACGAGAATTTGTTTACGATTATTTACTTGAACATCATTTCAACGGTTAAACAATATTTGACGTGAGAAAATGTAATAGGCTTCGTATGCCAAAATATATTAACAAGAGCGACTGGATCTTTGCCCCAGGTAACCCAAAACATAAATGTATCGAAAATCTATTTCAGCTCTCAGTAATTCCTGGAACCAAAATACGGACGTAGCCACTTCTAATTTTCATTATATGTAGATACCGAGTCTTCTGGAAATCAATCTAACATTGCGATACACAGACCATTGAATTGGATAGAACTCAGAATATTGTCAAGAGTAATAGTGAAAATTCATATTTTTCAACTAAAATTAACAAAATTGATATCTCAGCTACTTCAATAACTTCTGCTATTTATACATATTTACACAAGAAAGTTAGTTAAATTTTTTATACTACAACACTATGAAAAAATTTTCTCAATTTAAAATATTTTTGCGTGTAAACCGTAGTGGGAATTGTATGGATATCTATGTAGTATACTAGTAACCAACAAAATGACTGTTTAACTTGCGTATATTTATAGGTTAGAAAACAGATGTTGTATAGCCCATGTTTCAAGGTCTAATCTTGCCTAACTTCCTTTGCGATTCTCGATAACTTAAGAAACATTATCGTTGAATGTTTATTGAAGCCATTTTTTTAAAAAGTGGAGTCATATATCAATATCAACAATAACACTTCTGCAATGTTATTAAACGAACAAACAAAAAAACTAAAACCACTATTTTACCTAGTAATATGACAAAATATTGTTGTTGGTACTAATTATAACTTGGGAGCCGTTGAACCAATTTAGTTCCAATATTCACAACACAGCCAAGTTAGAGCAGCACGCAAACCGTAAAGTTATTGCCTTAACAGCTCGTCAAACCAAAGAATCATGAATCTAAACTATATATATTGAAAAATTGGTTATATTTTACTTGGGTTTCACTGTAAATATATGCGTCTTGACATATTTGGTTCATTTATTGCTGAGGTAAACAGCGTTCTTATAAATATAAAACTGAACCGATTGTATTAATGTATTCCAATGTGTACAACCGAGATTGCGCATATCCAAAGAACTATTAGAAAATGCTCGTTCATTTTACTGCTATTGCTGTTCATTAAAAGAATGCTTAGGAATTTTTGCAATAGGCATGTGTACGCTTTGCAAGGAGTGTTGGCATGTCATTTTAACTTTGTTTCCAAAATTTATAACTTGGAAATTGCCTTATCATATTAATTAGAATGTTAATTACGATTCCAAGATCATCACTAAAACCGACATTTTGTTATGCCATCGTCAGCGTTTCGTTCACTCAAGCAAGAGACTAATAAGGTAACTTTTTATTTATAACGATCATTTTGTCGTACAGCAGTTACAGCGCTCTAGGACAGTCCGAATAAATCTATTGTAGGCGATCTACAAAGGCCAACAAATTTAAGACATACGCGTCATACAGAGTGCCGGATAGGAAACAGTGCAAAATTCGTTTGAAGTTGCCGATAGCGTTTTAGACAAAGGGTCCGACACGAGGTTAGCACAAGGCTGGTTGCCGCTTCCAAACTTTGGACCTATAATTAACATATAATACGCTTTAATTTTAACATTGATCTTCGCTATTGCACAATGTACTTGTAGTTCTTCCAAAACGGCATTATAATTTGTATTATCTAATGATTTTGAAAACATTGACAGTAGGTATGACAATATTCTTAACAACATTATTTGAAAACGCTTAAAAATTTTGTTCCATGCACAAATTTATTGTATACCATAATATTTATAGCTTTATTTTGATGTATTACAATATAATACAACTTTTGCGAAGATTTCTAGAAGTATAAGCCGTGTCTACATTTTTCACAGCAAAGCATTTAATTCACCAGAAGGTTTGAGAACGTGAAATAAATTCCAGATATAAAGCAATCAGACTCGTGCATCGGCGTGACTGGAAGTTGTGGTGCCTTGGTTTGTTTACTAAAAGACAAATTTACTGAAAAGATTATAATCGGCATAAAAGCATAAATATTATTGGCACAGCTGCTCAAGACCAGCATTGCAATCATTTATGAATTTTCAAATTTATCGCACGAAGACAATCCACGACTACCTAAATTTGGTGTCTGACACAATATACCGCTATTTGCACTTCTGCACAGTTGCGTATTCGATACTAATTCTTTTACTAGCCTCATACATTTACTCATGCCTAGTAGAAACTGTGCACGATCTCTTTTCCAAATTACAAATAACCAAAGGTGATATGACCGTATGCTCGACTAAATATCTGATATGTATATGGTGTTTCCATTTCTTTAAATTATGCACAGTATACCGCTATTTGCACTTCTACACAGTTGCGTATTCGATACCAATTCTTTTACTAGCCTCATACATTTACTCATGCCTAGTCGAAACTGTGCACGATCTCTTTTCCAAATTACAAATAACCAAAGGTAATATGACCGTATGCTCGACTAAATATTTGATTTGTATATGGTGTTTCCATTTCTTTAAATTATGCACAGTATACCGCTATTTGCACTTCTGCACAGTTGCGTATTCGATACTAATTCTTTTACTAGCCTCATACATTTACTCATGCCTAGTAGAAACTGTGCACGATCTCTTTTCCAAATTACAAATAACCAAAGGTGATATGACCGTATGCTCGACTAAATATCTGATATGTATATGGTGTTTCCATTTCTTTAAATTATGCACAGTATACCGCTATTTGCACTTCTACACAGTTGCGTATTCGATACTAATTCTTTTACTAGCCTCATACATTTACTCATGCCTAGTAGAAACTGTGCACGATCTCTTTTCCAAATTACAAATAACCAAAGGTGATATGACCGTATGCTCGACTAAATATCTGATATGTATATAGTGTTTCCATTTCTTTAAATTATGCACAGTATACCGCTATTTGCACTTCTACACAGTTGCGTATTCGATACTAATTCTTTTACTAGCCTCATACATTTACTCATGCCTAGTAGAAACTGTGCACGATCTCTTTTCCAAATTACAAATCACCAAAGGTGATATGACCGTATGCTCGACTAAATATCTGATATGTATATGGTGTTTCCATTTCTTTAAATTATGCACAGTATACCGCTATTTGCACTTCTGCACAGTTGCGTATTCGATACTAATTCTTTTACTAGCCTCATACATTTACTCATGCCTAGTAGAAACTGTCCACGATCTCTTTTCCAAATTACAAACAACCAAAGGTGATATCACCGTATGCTCGACTAAATATCTGATATGTATATGGTGTTTCCATTTCTTTAAATTATGCACAGTATACCGCTATTTGCACTTCTACACAGTTGCGTATTCGATAATAATTCTTTTACTAGCCTCATACATTTACTCATGCCTAGTAGAAACTGTGCACGATCTCTTTTCCAAATTACAAATAACCAAAGGTGATATGACCGTATGCTCGACTAAATATTTGATTTGTATATGGTGTTTCCATTTCTTTAAATTATGCACAGTATACCGCTATTTGCACTTCTGCACAGTTGCGTATTCGATACTAATTCTTTTACTAGCCTCATACATTTACTCATGCCTAGTAGAAACTGTGCACGATCTCTTTTCCAAATTACAAATAACCAAAGGTGATATGACCGTATGCTCGACTAAATATCTGATATGTATATGGTGTTTCCATTTCTTTAAATTATGCACAGTATACCGCTATTTGCACTTCTACACAGTTGCGTATTCGATACTAATTCTTTTACTAGCCTCATACATTTACTCATGCCTAGTAGAAACTGTGCACGATCTCTTTTCCAAATTACAAATAACCAAAGGTGATATGACCGTATGCTCGACTAAATATTTGATTTGTATATGGTGTTTCCATTTCTTTAAATTATGCACAGTATACCGCTATTTGCACTTCTGCACAGTTGCGTATTCGATACTAATTCTTTTACTAGCCTCATACATTTACTCATGCCTAGTAGAAACTGTGCACGATCTCTTTTCCAAATTACAAATAACCAAAGGTGATATGACCGTATGCTCGACTAAATATCTGATATGTATATGGTGTTTCCATTTCTTTAAATTATGCACAGTATACCGCTATTTGCACTTCTACACAGTTGCGTATTCGATACTAATTCTTTTACTAGCCTCATACATTTACTCATGCCTAGTAGAAACTGTGCACGATCTCTTTTCCAAATTACAAATAACCAAAGGTGATATGACCGTATGCTCGACTAAATATATGATATGTATATGGTGTTTCCATTTCTTTAAATTATGCACAGTATACCGCTATTTGCACTTCTGCACAGTTGCGTATTCGATACTAATTCTTTTACTAGCCTCATACATTTACTCATGCCTAGTAGAAACTGTGCACGATCTCTTTTCCAAATTACAAATAACCAAAGGTGATATGACCGTATGCTCGACTAAATATCTGATATGTATATGGTGTTTCCATTTCTTTAAATTATGCACAGTATACCGCTATTTGCACTTCTACACAGTTGCGTATTCGATACTAATTCTTTTACTAGCCTCATACATTTACTCATGCCTAGTAGAAACTGTGCACGATATCTTTTCCAAATTACAAATAACCAAAGGTGATATGACCGTATGCTCGACTAAATATCTGATATGTATATGGTGTTTCCATTTCTTTAAATTATGCACAGTATACCGCTATTTGCACTTCTACACAGTTGCGTATTCGATACTAATTCTTTTACTGGCCTCATACATTTATGAACTTATGCCTAGTAGAAACTGTGCACGATCTCTTTTCCAAATTACAAATAACCAAAGGTGATATGACCGTATGCTCGACTAAATATCTGATATGTATATGGTGTTTCCATTTCTTTAAATTATGCACAGTATACCGCTATTTGCACTTCTACACAGTTGCGTATTCGATACTAATTCTTTTACTGGCCTCATACATTTATGAACTTATGCCTAGTAGAAACTTTGCACGATCTCTTTTCCAAATTACAAATAACCAAAGGTGATATGACCGTATGCTCGACTAAATATTTGATTTGTATATGGTGTTTCTATTTCTTTAAATTATGCACGATATTCAAGAAACAGTGCTTTAAAACTGAATGTGTTCCAAACAGTATGAACATTATCGCATAAATCACGTACTGCGTAGATATAACATAGTTTACCACTGTAACTTTTTAACAGGTAGCTTTATCTGCTCTCGTTTAAAATCTATGCCATACCTACATGCAAATCTTTCAATAGGCTGTAATTTGTGACACAGCTGTAGTGTTATTATATGTAATCATGCTAGATTGTGCAATAGACCTACGAACACTTCGTAACAGAGGTAGAAACGAGTCGTCAGGTCTGTAAAGTAATGGTTTATTAAAGTCTTGTCAATGGGAATCACAGGCCACAGCCCTGACCCACGTGTGGGTTAACACGGGGCACTAAGTTCCAGGTTTTACATGAAGAGCTTCTGTTTCCTTTTTTTAATCTCAAACCACAGTAGGAGTTGACGAGGAATTTTCGGTTATTATCGATTATTTTCCCAACCTTTACGATTGATCTATAAATTATAACTTAGTTGGGTTCGCAACAAATTGGAACATATATATTAGTTGTCATTAGAAAATTTATATAATGCTATTGAATACATCGGAAAATTAGAAAAGATTACTACAATTGGAAAATTCATATAATGCAAGTAGCGGCGAGATATTTTGGTGTTTGCTTGTTGAGTTGTTATAGCCATTTATTTCATTTTTATATAAACAAAATTACACACTTAACAATTGAAGCTATTTAAACGTGTCGAGTCAGCAATATTCAAGTTAATTATCTGAACCCAAATGATGACTCAAATTATGAAATTATTTTTGCAAAAGTGTCGATCTTCTGCAAGCTTTTCTTAATGGAACTGAATTAACACGCTTCACGCTGACATGAAGATAGGCCCACCCGAACGACGCCCAGAACCGCTCAAGCTGGAAGAAGAAGACCCAAATGGCCGACCCTGCATCGAAGCGGGAATAGCGCCAGGAAGAAGAAGATAAGGAATTATTTGAAATATTTATGGAATATAGTTTGTTTATGCACATACCGATAACCAGAAAGTCAGCGTCAAGAGTTTTGTATCAGGCGATAAGGTCATCATTGCGAGGTCGAAACTTAGGCTATGGCTTAACTGCCGGTGTACAAGCAACAAAATGTTGAAACAAAAATATAATACGATGTATATGTACCGTACGACAGCATAAAGAGGCGACCCTGATGTCGAAAATATCTCTTGGGTATGAGAGGTGACTGGGGATCAAACACTATGGCATAACTGAAAAGATGGTGGGTTCACTCCCTCATTTTCTACAGCACTTTCGAAGGAGGGCCATTTCTACAATATTGCAAAACTTGACGGGACAGTTTTCTTTAGTGCCTCCCGAAAAATTTGCGAGTCCAGTAAGTTCTGGTACTAAGCTTTTCAAACCAACACATATTGGTAATTTATCTTAAGGTAAATAGCCCGCACTTGAAAACTATGTTTTAAAGGGTTTGATAAAAACTTCAGTTTAATATTGATGCGCTCAAAGCACCGAATGGCGAAATCGTCTTAGACGACGCAAGAAGACGTGAAATTTTGGCAGAAAGCTTTGCTAATATATACACACCTGCAACAATATAATCCTAGTGTTCAATTCGAATAGCAAAGGGTATAAGCCTTTCCTGGATACCATTCACATTATATGAGGTCTAACTCGCGTTAGCGTCGTTAAGTCAAAAGAGCAGCGATTCTACTGACACTTTTACGCATTTCTTTCTGAGTAAACTTAAGGACGCAATTAACATTCCACTTTCCCGCGTTTTCGAACAATCTTTCATCAAGACTATACTTCCTGGAACATGGCGTTATGCTCACGTTATCGGCCTTTACAAAAAAGCAGATTCTTGCGATCCACTGAACTACCGTCATGGGTCTCCTGTATCCAATTGTTGCAAAAATAATGGAACGCATGATTAACAAACACTTGCTGAACTATGCTGGGACAGCAAACATCCTGCGCAGACATCAGCACGGTTTTGCTGTTGGATGCTCTAGAACTACTCATCTAATAGAATGCATATCGTTACAGGGCAAGTGGTGCGGATAACGTCCTGTCAGTGAATATCGCTTACATCGACTTTGCTAAGGCATTCGATACACTTTCCCATTCAAAGTTACTAAACCAACTATCATGCTTTGATATTTCCGGATCCTGCCTGAGATGAATTAAAAGGTTTCTATCGGATCGAAAGTTCATAGTTAAATTAAACGATTTTGACTCTAGTTATAAACCGGTGCTATCGGGAGTGGCAAAAGGAAGTATTTTTGGTCCTACGTTATTTCTTCTATACATTAATGACTTAATAAATTATGTAAAATCATGCCCTTGTGTTAATGTTAAATATTTGCCGATGATGTAAAACTGTATGCCATGTTTACAGCGCAAAACGCAACGAAATATGTAAAAATGCACTGCATAATGCGCTATATCAAATCACGTTTTACAGTAATAAATGGCAACTTACAGTGTTTATCCCAAAATGTCATATCCTACATGTTGGTAAAAAAAAGTCCATGCTTCAGGTATGCGTTGTCCGGAGACATTATACCTACTTAATGACCTTCAATATGTTTCATACAGCGAAAGGTTGCAATTTTTGAAATTAGAGCAACTAGAATTAAGGAGGTTACACTTCGTATCGTCACTATCTTCAAATTTTCATATATATAATTCTATATGATTATGCAGCAAACCCCATCTTTTATTATGATTATCAATATCTAACTAAGCTTCGTATAGTACCCAAAAAAAGTTGACAGTTGGTAAAATTTTAGCAAAAACTAACAGAAATTAGCATAACTGGAAAACTTGAACTAAATAGCGGTCATCATTCCCCACTCGAAGTACGTTAGCCTTCGAACAACTGTGTTGGCCAAGTTGCGGTCTCAGAAGGTTCTTGCAGCTTGGTGATTGTGTTCATGATGGTTTCCAACTGACGTTCGATTTGTCAAGGCGGTCCTTGCAACAAGACTTCGCGTTGTGTTCATGATGGTTTCCAACTGACGTTCGATTTTGTCAAAGCGGTCCTTGCAACAAGACTTCGCGTTGTGTTCATGATGGTTTCCAACTGACGTTCGATTTTGTCAAAGCGGTCCTTGCAACAAGACTTCGCGTGGTGTTCATGATGGTTTCCAACTGACGTTCGATTTTGTCAAGGCGGTCCTTGCAACAAGACTTCGGGGTGACACCCCACCAGTTTAGCATTTACAGCTTTTATGTGCGAATTTTGACAGGGTGGGCACACGACCGAATTATCATCATCATCCGTGACAGTTTTCAGTGCTGATTTCTTAATATTGCTAATGGAAGAAAACGCGAAATTGAAATCTATTCATTCTGTTCATAGACCACATTCAAACAGTCCACTTCACTGTTCTTATGGCATGTTACACAATTTGATGCTATGGACAACGTGGTTGTATATACAGCACTTGGTTGTTATGACTGGCGGGTGAGACTTCTTTCCGATGTGATATTTCAATCTAGGTGTCTCGGCGGCTCCGGTATTTGGCGAGTAGAGTAGTTTAGATTAGAAATTTTACTAGCAATATTTGTGTCTGGTGTAACTCACAGAAAAGCATTATACCTTTAGTCTTTCATCTAAAACTAAATGCTATCGAGTTAAAATTGGTATAAATGGATGCCATAAAGCCGCATTGGTGTGTCATAAAACTGCTAGTATTCTGCGTTCTATCTTATTTAGGGTCAAAACATCTATTTTCCAATATTTTGTGGCACAGCCGCGTTCTATTTCCCATAAATGCTCCACACTGAAAATCTTTTTGGTATTATTTTTATGCTTTTTCTGATTGATATGGCTCATCATTCCAAAATTTAATGATGAATAATAACTCACTATTGCTTATTTTCGATAGATAAGTATCGGCCAATGTTCTTCCACCGGGTAAAAAACCAACTGAACTGGACTTGAGGAGATAGCTGTCAAATATAGCCCCTGATGAAATATCATCGTTAAAACGATATCCGTTGATGCTATAAATTTCGGGCCTACCGGTTTCTGCCTGAAATTACACACTAAATATTTAACTTCTAGCAGTCT
This sequence comes from Trileptium ribeirensis, assembly GCA_030248225.1. Classification (NCBI taxonomy): domain Eukaryota; kingdom Metazoa; phylum Nematoda; class Enoplea; order Enoplida; family Thoracostomopsidae; genus Trileptium; species Trileptium ribeirensis. The sequence continues at coordinate 34,017 of JASANE010004021.1, forward strand.
ATTAAGGAATATAGTAATAGACTTGATAGGTGCTATTGAGAATTAGGCTAATGTAGGATGTTTAAAAAAGTAAATTTATTGTTTTTAAGCACGTATTTAGCCGCAGCAAATAAAATATGTTGCTATGTTCGAAAGCATTCGTAGAAATTAATCAAAATGGAATGTGTAGATATAAATAAATGAATACAATCATTTTAATACAACATTTACAATCCAAAAAACTATAGTCCAGTTTGTACTTAGATCAGGCGTTGACATACAGTGCATACCTACACTACAAAAAGGAGATGGTGCATGAGACACTATCGGATAAACTATAATAGTTTGTGATTTTATATACTGTTTTTTGCTGATGGTGTCAAGGACACCAAAGACATCCACATTACATAATGTTTGCAAATAAAGCATGGTGTAGCTGATTTCATATATCTTTTGAAAATTTTTATGGTATAATCTGCACCATACCATATGTGTACCATCTTAAAATACCGTCAGAAACACTATCGTACCCAGGGCACTATATAGAAGATGGTAGCTGAGACGCCCAGGGTGGACAAAACTTCCGTAAGGGGTTCTTTAAGTGTAAACACAGCATTAAACGCCTCATTTTAGAGCTACGCCGCTTCAGACTGATACATTACTTCGGAAAGTATCCAGGTAACAGATATACCATGCGTAGACGATGTGCAAGAAGGAAAAAAGCTGGAGGATTTACGCCTAGATAGAACCGTGGGTGAAATTGATGAGCTTGCAAATATAACTGTAGTAATAGTTTTCATACGCACATAAAAGAAACAAAATAGCCTTTGCTCATCCAACTATTGATACAATATAGTTGAAACATGTGAGTATTCAGTGGTAGCTGACGTGCTTAGATTAAAATCGCGTATTTGATCTACGTATAACAAATGTCAGGTGCAAAATTAGCCGACACGCCCAATACCTGATTTATTGTAAATGCAGCGAAAAGATTTTAAGGCTATAAAGTTATAACGCGTTTACTTAAAAATACTCTTTTAAAAACGCTACAAACGCAGCAGATGTAAGTATGCATAAACTCCCGCTGCGTTTCTTTCATTCTCTTAAATCACTAGGGAATCTCGACATTTTTTATTTGTATATTTCGCCGTATAAGAGAACATAACTGATGTTTTTGGCAATGCATCTGATACGTCAAGTAGATGGCCCACCTTAAAACTGAAGGAGGGAGATAAAACTTGTCTCACAAAAATTAAAATTACCGCGTGTACACCAGCAAGATTACTAGGTGCGTGCAATTTTTAGCCCTTAAAATTTTTCAAACTGCTGAGTAATTACTGTATATTACCACGAGTACTCATAAAACATTTGGATATATCGAATTTAGCAGCACTTACAAATTTTTAAAATTTGCGTGTTTTATGTAGTATTCACAAAATTGACGGGAACTTTTTATCTTCTTATTCAGTTTTAAAGCGGATCATCTATAATCATGGCAAAATCGTAAACAACCGTATCGCACCTATTAGCGAAACTAGACATTTTGTCTTCATAAAGTCTGCCTTAAGAGAACTGAAAGTGATGGTTGTACAATAGGATGTTGCAATCATTGGGTCATTTTCTAACTACATTTTGCATATCTTGTCAAGGAAAAATAGCAGGTTGCATCGCTTATGTTTGTCCATGCAAGAGCGGAGAAGATAAAATTTTATGGTATTATACACGATATTAAAACATGGTAACTCTACTTTGAAGCAGAATTGAGAGACTGCTTCAAAGGTTCTATAACTGTACTTCATGATATATAAAACTTAAATTAATAAGTTTTAAGTCGTTTTGTCATAATGTGACAAAGATTATTTTACTTGGTTTTTCAACAACATCCTTTTAACAGCGCTGTATTCTTCTTCGGTTGACAAATATGCCAAATAACCAGTTTGTGCATTGGATTGCAGCATATTGTCATTCCAACCCTGACTGGCTCTTCCCGACAGTCCTTTGCCTGATTCAATGGCAAAGAAACAGTTCTGGTTAACAAACGTAGTCTTTTCGGATTTTAGAGAGCACATATACCGAGCAACGGCTAAAAACAATGTAAAAAAACAATAAAGGTCGACAAAGGTCTAAAAACATTAAATTATGTCAGTAGAGCATTGAGTCAGTGAGACGCCGCAACGCCGCTGTCTGATACCTAACAGGTAAGCCGTGTTGGACAAACATACACATTGGACCGCACAACCGGTAATATGAGGATCGCTCGAAACAGTATCGTGGCTCGAACAACATAGCGCAAATCGATCCCTGTAAAGCTAATTATTTACTCACTTGTCCTCGCCAGGGAGCAACAACTTTTAATCAAGCGGGTACTGTTTGTAAAGTTTTCAAGAGGTCGCAGTAGCATCATCAATTCAAGTTATATGCATCGATATACTGATCTACCAAGCGAGGTTAGCAGATAGCGTTAAAAGTGTCTGACTGACAACTTTTTCCTCTGTTCGATTAATCAAACAAACATGCCTTGGTTAGCATCATAATCATATAATCTGCTTCGCAAAGCGATCACACCAGAAATAATGAGCATTCTTCCTGGTAGCTTACCCAGAAATCCCATATATTGTATTGGCAGCAAGAAGAGTTGAAGAGTTGGATACCCATTAGAATCTGGCATACTGGCAACAAAAATATAAACTGATTCTTCGCCGGTATGGACTGAATAAATATTTTTAGCTGAGCCACAGTTGTTGCTTGTTTCAAGACAAAATGGTTCTCCTTGCGAAACAAAGAAAAAGTTCTTCCGAGTCCTTGGAACGAAAGAATGTTAGTCTTAAGTACCCTAGTGCACTAAATTCAGGAAAATACATTATTTTTTGTGTTACACCAACAGTTTTACAGAAAGAAGGATAATTCACAATAATAAATTTGGACAATATGTAAAGTTTGTCTAATTGCACCGTTTTCTACTTTGGGTTACGTTCAATGTTCAAGACATAAGCGTGATGCTCACGGTTTAACGGTGGTTTTGTCATTATCATTCCTTTTCAAACAATGTCTTCGCTGCTTCGCTGGAAATGGTTGCTTTCAATTCAAAGCTATTAAGCTGTGATCACTATCGTTTTTTGCCTTTATTTTATGTTTGCACAATCCAACTTTCACAATAGCGGAGAAGTTGTCGATCGTAGCTATTCTGTATGAATTATGTACGATATAAAACGTTAATATGCGCAAAAATAAATACAAAGCGTCAGAACTGACGAAATCCCAACTACCGCCTCACGACTAAAACGCACCGCACAATACGTAATTAACCATTAAATTATATAGCTAACAACATTAAATGCGCGGTAGTCTCACAAACAAAACTGAGTATGTTATGATAATTTTTTGGTTCTAAAGGTTTTAATAAAATTTCGGAGTGTGTTTGTACATATTCTTGCCAAAGTACCTCAAAATATAGTTCTTTTGCGGGATATGGAGCGCTATGTCCACTTTCTTTGCGGTTAATTTGGGATCGACGGCTATCTAAAGCAGCCGCAAGGGTTATTTCCGCGGTAACTATGTTTATACTTGTAAATAGCACATGTATTAATAAACATACAGTCTACTGATTGACAAGCTTGGAATAAAAACAACATCGAAATTATATATATTTAAAATAAAAATTTTATTATTAAATTATATATATTAAATTATATATATTAAATATATATTATATATCGAAATTATACATAATAAATTGGCTTGAAAAATTAGCAGCAAGCAGCTTTTGTTTAACTATGCGTAATTTACAGTGGAATTATTGATTGAAATATAATGTTAGTTGCAGGGGCTTAACTTAATACTGATTTTCGTTAGGGAATAATAAGTGACCTGGAAAATGTCGGTTTCGGAAAAATATTAAAACGACACTAGGCAACGTTGTCAGGTATTTTGTGATATTACAAATTAGAGATTTCACCTCACCTGCAATTTCCCACAAGTGACGCCGAAAATCCTGAATCGAACTGTTAACGGATTTCAATTTTTAATAATGATCCAACAGTTCTCGTTCACGAACGGAAGCTCGTGCTGTCAAACGTAAGATCATGTACACGCTGATCCAAATTAGCTCTATATTAAAAGCCACTTGAGTCAAATTGGTTCATCCATTCCACACAATTTTCTTATTGCCAAAAATGTTACAAAGTTTATGGTCAATATAACGCAAAATGGTCAAAAAAAATGATTTTACAGTATAAATAAGACAAGTTCCAGACTTATAAATACGTAGCTACAACGAGATCCCTAGAACACAATAAGAGAAACATTTTGAGTTATTCGCCCATCCGGTGCTAAGTTATGACGATTAAAACCAACATCGTGAATTATGTGCACTAGCTAGGTGATCTTATTAAATGACACAACGCCCTACTACCTATGGTAATGGGAATATGACAGAAGCTACTCACAACATGTGATCGATCCAGAGACTGTCGATTCTAAAATAAATAATACGTTAGGATACCTCAAGTTATAACTCTAATAATTTCAGTATTTGCAGCGAATTTTGTAAATTAAGTTTTTGAATTACGCGATCGATGCTAGTTTGGTTGCAAGAACACAGTATACCCATAGTATATTTATATGCACCATGATTTTCTCATTTTACTGCGATGCAACAAAACCTCAACTATGCTACGGAAATACCACTGCTTACTACGATTTTCATTGTCTCGTTCGATATTCAATAGCAATACTTCTGGTTTATTATCTGTTGAAATATATATTCTTATTAATGGGCTCTTAATTTGGCCGTTTGGACTTTGATTTGTAAATATCCATCTTCGAAATCTGGGATCAGATGTTCAGACTTAATAGTATAAATCTGATTCTATCCGTGTTTGTTTTTTTCGTAAACTTGAACAGTTCATTAGGTCTTTTGTTTCCATCACAAACTGTGTAGAGACGGCAGTAAAACTTGATAAATTTGGGTAAATACCGGAGCAGCGAAAAACATAACGCAGGAAAATTTTGAAAAAATATGATTCTATTTGTGTTAGTCTTTTCGTAAACTTGAACAGTTCATTAGGTCTTACGTTTCCGTCGCAAACTGTATAGAGACGATAGTCAAACTTGATAAATTTGGGTAAATACCGGAGCAAAGAAGAAAATAGCGCAGTAAAATTTTGAAAAAATATGATTCTATCCGTGTTAGTCTTTTCGTAATCTTGAACAGTTCATTAGGTCTTATGTTTCCATCACAAGCTGTATAGAGACGGTAGTCAAACGTGACAAATTTGGGTAAATACCGGAGCAACAAAGAAAATAGCGCAGGAAATTTTTGAAAAAATATGATTCTATCCGTGTTAGTCTTTTCGTAAACTTGAACAGTTCGTTAGGTCTTATGTTTCTATCACAAACTGCACAGAGACGGTAGTAAAACTTGATAAATTTGGATAAATAGCGGAGCAGCGAAGAAAATAACGCAGGAAATTTTGAACAAAATATGATTCACAATTTAACGTGACTTCTATACTTGTAAAATCTCGTGCTGTAGCTATTTTTGCAACTTAAAAATTAAAAATTTCATAAATTCTAAGTTTTGTCTTTTGAAATTTAAGCATGAACTTGAGAACATTTCTTATAAATTACTATCTCATGACTTGTTACCTTTTCGGCTCGATATTCAACAAGATAACGAATATTTAATTGAAAATATTATTTCCAATGTGTACGATACAATACTTATCATTTCTAGATGAATCATACATTTTAGCAGAAAGTGGAATAACACTACTTAAATTTCGACTAATGGAGATGATACAAGATCTCAAAATACTGATTTAGCTCTTAGTGGTGAAAACTCAATTTGGCTTTTACATTGGTGTAACCAAATGGAGAGATGTTAAGGCAACTTATAGACAATAAAATATTGTAACCATGTATTCGAATCAACGAATTTTATTTATTTTATCAGTTTACATTATATATTTGTACCGTTCATTCAATATATTTTGTGCTCGAAAATTTATAAAAACTCGTTTCTACTTGTGGACAATTTTAGTACTATGAACAAATTTGCAAACTGATTCACGCTTAACATCAAAGGAGAACTACCTTGTTTTCATTGAAGAAGACAAAAAAACTTTTCAATTAAATTATGGACAGGGTTGTGCCAGAGCCGTGCTCGAATGTAGAATTTTTGGCGCTATCCAATTGGAGGATTCTCAAATCTTCAGATTGAAAAAAATTTGTACATTCGTATTCAGCACAACATGCTAAGTTCAACTGTGCCAAATTTGACCCTCTGAAACCATTTTAAAATTTTTGATTCTTTTTGACCCCATTTCGCAAGAGGGGAGGGACACTTGAGCCTAAAAAATTTCAAAAATCTTCAAGAGCGCTAACATGAGTACCAATGAATCCGGCTCGACGAGAGTATTAAATCTGGAGTTATACGACCAGTAGTTACCGAATTAATGCTAAAGAAATGAAATATCGCAACTAAACCCCAGCCAGTATTGTGATATTAAACTAAGCACTAAAACTTAACCTATTCACTAAGCATAAGCTCTCAGCCTAAGCACTAAACCTAAGCACTAAGCCTAAGCACTACGGTTAAGTATTAAAGCTAAGCCGAAGCTGTTCTTCATTCTACCGTATTTCCTTATACTATTATTATTTGTAACTGCATTCCTCTTAGGTAAATAATATTGGCCGGTCGATCCCGTAGTCAAGAATTGAGGCCTAAACTTTAGCCTTAGCCTAAGCGTGAGCCTGAACCTAAGCACTAAGAACAAAGTCTAAGCCTAAGTCTAAGCCTATTCTGCTCTTCATTCTAACAGTTTTATATATAGCATTATTATTTTTAATTGCATTTCTTTTAGGGAAATAGTAATGGCTGGTCTACCCAGTAATCAACGATTCTATATTCCACGTCAACACCGTCCTTCTTCCCAACAAATTACCCGACATCAACAGCACTTTCATTCAAATCGCACGATCTACCACGACGCCCGTTTCATCTTTAGAACTGTAAGCCCGGTGGTGGCGTTTTAGTGACCCAACAATTTGCGTTTTCTCACCACAACAGACTTACCGTGCAATTATTTCCGGTTTTCTAGCACGTATATTTGCCAAAAATATGGCAAATAATACATCTACGAACGGGAATGAACATGTTCACCTAGCGGCGACCCACGACCCACGGTGACCCATAGGGATGTGGACAAACAATATTTTGCGGACCAATCGAGCACCAATGAATAAAAAGTGACCCACCTACAATATCAATGCTAATACTCGCATAAAACTGATGTGCCTAATTTGACGGCTGCCAAAGTGTTTCCAGTTTGGTGTAAATCATTGTCGCATAGGGAAATTGTCAGAAGGGCTCTGTTGCGAAATATGCTTGCTACTTGCAAATTCGAACTATTTTTATAAACGCATTTATTTACCACTCTAAAATATTCACGATTTTACTCTTCTGACTACCAACAAACATAATTAACGTTGAGATGCTCCCACATGCTCTCTGAACAAATACTAGGAAAATCCCAGCAAACAGGAATACGAAAGGCTGATGCCTGGGGCCTCAAAACCCACTATATAGTGCGCCATAGCGGTTTAAAAAGTCGCCTGCTGTTGGTTTATCAGGAGACTAGGAAACAGCTGTAGAATCTATCTGGAAACCTCTATGACAATTAATACTTCTACACAATCTCTGCTACAACGTACTGTGTAGACGGCGCGCGCCGTACTGCCGTTGACGCCAGGAAAATGTACAAACGACGGCATCTTAGATAATAAAGCTCGGAAAACGAAACAAAACGTCATATCGTGGCATTGGACAAAAATCTTAAAGAATAGATATAATCAGATGAATTGTCATTCTCTAATAAGACGCAACTTTCATAAAACTGCTCTGTCCGAAACTGGGTTTGCCAATTCTGACACATTTTACCTAATTTATGGTTGCGATACTTCGCGCAAAACCTGTTAATTTGAAAATTATTGCCGCCTGTGTTCCGATGGTCGATAGTTCAACGAATGCAAGCATATTTCCTAAATTATATATTATCTATAAATTATTTTATATTATATATAAATTTAATTAATGTAACAACTGCTGTAAGATGTATTGCACGAAGATGGTAAAAAGACTGCTACAATCGATTTTGCGTATAGATTTTATTCTACTATTGATTTTGCTGGTCTTGAATCTATCGAAGTAAATCTAGATGAAATGAAATGAAATGAAGTTAATTTAAGTTTATATTATTTATTCTAGTAGAATTTATTAGTCATTTTAAACAGTGCAATGACCATAAATTAACTTTAGCTGAATTAACTCTACAAAAACACCATAAATACTTCCCAATTTTATTGAAGGTGACGCCCTTTCTAGTATAACTGATTCTGTCGAGTAGATTTGATTAAACAACGCAATTTTAGAATAGATTTATACCATATCGCTGCACACACCTTACAATAGTTGCTGCTTTATAAGTTGAGTCCTTCCACTGTCATTTCTTCACTCTCCCTTCACTCCTTATTTCTCTAGATTCACCGCTTTCTGCAACGGGATCGATTGAGCCTTCTCGGCCATGCATTGCCTATGCAATAGTGCAGGCTTTTACGCTGGCTGGCCACGAAAACTCTTCCAGCATATTGGATACGACCCACACATCGAGCGGCGGAAGTACAGAAGCGCCAGGTTATCAAGAAATAGGGACAGTACTTCAGACACATAGCGTATCGACGACGGTGAAACAACGCAACCGGCATTATTGCTGCAGCCGCAGGAAACAGGGACTGTTTGAAAAACTTTCTATATATGCCTTCGCACCCTACAACCATGTGGTCAGGTAAATCGGATAAATAGCAATCATTAACTAGCTAGGGGCGTCAGCAGAATATTTCATCCTAGGGGACATTCACTCAAGGTGGAGACAACTTTACTAGTGATCTGATGATAGCACACTGAAAAAAATTTTGTTGCAGTTGTAAACTGATTATACACAGATACCAAACTGAAGGTGAAGCACGGTCTCCCACTGACCCTAATGGTGACGCCCCTGTAACTAACGTAATGTTTCTTTGAGTGTTTAGCAAATCGTAAAGATATAAACTTAAAATATTTTAAATAATCAATTAGAATATAAAAGAGCAGGGGCTAAAAGTATTTATTTCGAATTTCACCTTCGCGTTGTTTCGAAAAATTTGTTTTTGTTTAAAATTGCATGTCATTCAAATTCAAATGATCCGACCATACGTTTGTAGAGTCAAGTGTAATATGAAGTGATTATTAAAATTTTTATCATTTTGCAGCTAAAAATCCAATAGGAAAACTACTTCCCACATTTTGCGCTATGTCAAAAATACGCGTAACTGTGTCAAAACGAGCTTACAGCGAAATCCACAAACTAAGACATATTGTTCAACCTCATTGGACCTCCCACAGAGGGAGAGGAGGACCGGGAGGTTCCAGCTAACCCCAGGACTTCGGCGGGTTTTGCAGTTCATACCTCCAGGTAAATCTGGGCTTTATCCCAGGTCAACGACCCAGAACTTCCAGGTGTTTTGAGATAGTACCTAAAATGATCGCCCTAACGAAAAGCAGTTATTATAAAACTCCATATTACTACTTATATTTCGACGGTTAATGGCAAAATAAAAATAAAATGAAGCTCGGCTCGCAGAAATACGTATTTTCGGTAGGTAAATAATAAATAAGTAACAAATAATGATATAGATTTTTTAAAAGTTTGAAAAACACGAAAAAATACTATTATAAACCTCCCAGTTAACGGCACGGCTTCATTCAGTTGACGTAGGGAAAATTCGCTCAGGCATTTCTGCGCCTCCTGTAACTCAAAGTCAGCAAGTAAATCTTTGGTCCTATGGAGAGGATAGCTTGTGTGGATTAATACGACGTACCTTACATTCCTGCCTGCGACACGTCTGCCTTATACACAGCAACATCAGTATATCATAACTCAGACATCATAGTAAAATTTTGACACCACCATTGAAGCTAATTTTGCCTATAATTTACACTTTTGGAGCAAATTTCGTTCTCTGAATTATCCAGCTATAATATTGACCCCGGAATTATGGGCTTAAATTATACTCGACTCTTGATGAGTCATAATTTTTGCCCTGCTTATCATTGACGGTATTTTTCTTGTAATATCTATGATACTCGGACTTAGTTTCAATATTCGAGGTGTTCTGCTCGCATAGCATGCAGGTAGTTCACTTTGACGTATGCAATATTTTTGACTACACACAGGTATATAATTTATATTATGTAAATTAAAATATTGTCCCAGCTTTAAGCTGCAAAAGACGTTAACAAGTTTTTCGCGTTCTCATACCTTTGGTGATGCAAAGCATGATCATCCATCCAACTATTCCCATACTTTTAAAGTTCATGATACAAATATTACAAAATTAAATACTGTAAAATGCTACGTTAAGAAGAATAAATAATCTTAATTGTCAGATATATTTATCAACGCAAATTTTCTGAACTTGCCGTGTGTACAATAGTCCAAACATCAATGGCAGTTATAGCTGTGGAACAAACACGTTAAAAAAGGGTAGAAGTATCCTACGAAAATATGTCCGAAAGCAGGTTAAGCAAATTGAACCCCTAAAAACTTCCATACTGTACGGTGGGACATGTCGTCCATTTAGAATTGTGCAGAGTGATCAAACCTTCTTGTATATATGAAAACTCATAATAACCAAGGCCAATGTAACCTTTATGGGCGGAAGTGAAATGCATGCCATGCCGCTCTCGATATACTAGGCCTAACCCTTAGGTTTAGCCTAAGCTAAGGTCACTATATGAGCCATCTACTAAGCCTAAGCCTGAGTCGAACCCCCGCTCTAAGCTGTTCTTTTTTCTAACGTTATAACTTCAGGCCCCTAAAGGTGATATGGGCCATAACCTACATACACATGCGTATTTGACCTATGAAAGTTCCTAATCGATACCCCTGCAGATTTTTGCAGTCTTGGATTCTGTGTAGGATACAATGTTAGTGAAAATTAAATTAATTTCTGCCCCAGTGCTGATGCTACGACACTGCACTTTTAAACATGGAACATTGTAATGGTATGAGCAATGGCAATAGGTGCTATAACAAATATCTATACCTTTGCCCTAGAAATAATCAACATGAATTGCATCCGCACTGCACCTATCAAAAACACTGCCAATTCAAATGCTGAACGTTCTTCGCTTTAAACTTGTTAAAGACACTCCACATCTAAACGATTGTACATGTTCCGCTTTAAACGTATTAATCACACTCTATACGTAAAGTATTAAAAGTGCTCTGGTATAAACTTATCAAGCGCGCTCTACATCTAAATATTGAACATACTCCACTTTAAACTTATCAAAAAGAGACCGTATTAAGATCCAATTTTTCATATGATCAACAATTTAAAGATTATAATTTATTCAAATCAATATCACTCGGACTGAGTTTCTACGGCTTTTCTAACAATTGCATTTTTAGCATTGCTGTAGCTTTTAGTAAAGGTAAACAGATTCCGAAACGGATTGTTTGGTTTCAACAATAACACATATTTTGTTACATATCGTGCTTATTGGACCTGCTAAAATTGTGATATTGTTTTCGACTTATCTTATAGTCCGAATCTTAAATATAATAAATATAATGGCAAAGAAATGATTTATTCGGATTCCCGAGTTTTACCGAAACATGCTGTTTTATAGCCAAATTTGTTGACGGTGACCCTAGCAGACGCAGATTGTTTTGGCGGATTTTATCAAACATTCAGCAATCATGAACATTATGCCACAGATGAGGAAAATGTTTTGTTTCGTTTGTTAAGTAAGTTAACAACACAGTATCTGATTTTAAACATCTTAATAAAACGCATTTAGTGCATTGTACCGTACAACATTTCGTGAAGTGGTGGGTGTTTGACAAATTTGGATACTAATACGGTCTCTATTTGATCAGTTTAAAGTGGAGTATGTTCAATATTTAGATGTAAGAGCGCGCTTGATAAGTTTATACCAGAACACTTTAATACTTTACGTATAGAGTGTGATTAATACGTTTAAAGCGGAACATGTACAATCGTTTAGATGTGGAGTGTCTTTAACAGTTTAAAGCGAAAAAACATTCAGCATTTGAAATTGGCAGTGTTTTTGAATAGGTGCAATACGGGAATCATTCATGTTGATTATTTCTAGGGCAAAGGTATAGATATTTGTTATCAGCACTATACCATTGTCGTGCGTACAATGTCCCATGTAAAAAGTGCAGTGTCGTAGGCGTGGGGGCAGAAATTAATTTAATTTTCACTAACATTGTGTCCTACACAGTCCAACTCAAAAAAATCTGCAGGGGTCTACTAGGAAAAACCCATCAAATACGCATGTGTATGTAATCACCCCATATTCGCCTTTTACGGGGCCTGAAGCGTAACGTTAGAAAAAGAACAGCTTAGAGCGGGGGGTTCGACTCAGGCTTAGGTTAAGTAGATGGCTCATATAGTGACCTTAGTTAGCTAATTCTGAGGGTTAGGCCTAGCAAATAGCATCCATTTCACTTCCGCCCATAAAGGTTACATTGGCCTCAATTTATTTATCGTTTTCATATATACGAGAAGGTTTTGCTCACAATTCTAAATGGACAACCATGTCCCAGCCATATGGAAGTTTAGGGGTTTCAATTTGCTTAATTTTAAAACATATTTCGTAGGATACTTCTACCCTTTTTTAACGCATTTGTGTTCCCACAGTTTAGCTCCCCATTTAATCCCTATTGTACACACGGCAAGTTCAGAAAATTTGCGTTGAGAATAAATATATCTGACCATAAGATTATTTATTCTTCTTAACGTAGCATCCTACGTGATATTTGTATCATGAACTTTAAAAGTATGGGGTGAATGTCGAATGATATTTAGCCAAAGGTATGAGAACGCGAAAAAACTGTAGGCGTCTTTTGTAAACTAAGAACAATATTTTTCGGTGATGTGAGTCCCTGTGTAGTCAAAATATGCATCTCAAAGTGAACTACGGTGTGCAGTGTGCGAGACGCCTCGAATAAAAGGGTCCCCAAAATCTCATAGATATTACAAGAAAAATACCGTCAATAAGCGGCGGGAGTTGTGACTCATCAAGTCGAGATATTAAGCATCCGGGGTCATTATAGCTGGATAATTCAGAGAACAAAATTTGCTCCAAAATTTGAGCTATAGGCAAAATTAGGCTTATGGGTGGTGTCAATAATGTCTGAGTTATCTCCTATAAATATTTCCGCTGTGTGAGGCAGGACATCTCGATGTACATCGTAAGACCCACAAGTCTGAAGATTTACTTGCTGACTTTGAGTTCACAGGAAATATAAGCGAATTTTTGCCCCTACGTCAACCAAAGCCTGCTTCAGGGTG
>JASANE010004022.1:0-13570 GCA_030248225.1 Trileptium ribeirensis
CTTTCAATATATACGGCTTAATGTGGCGACACCTGCACATCACTATCAACACACCAACGTTAGCAATTATAGCCGATGACAGACATGTGTATCGTAACTAATTTTGGTCTAGCCATTACACCTGCAGTGAAATACTTCTCCGGCGAAGATAAATGATTTTACATGAAGCGAAACTCGATGTAACTATGGTCTGTACAAAATTGAGTCACACTATGCAACAGCAACAGTTAGTTGATTTTGCCTGAAAAGCCGTAATCAAGATTGCTCCGTAAAACGTAAATATTATATTGCGTAATAGTAAGAAACCTTGTAACGTATATACAGCAAAAATTTAGGCAGACTCAAATCAGCAAAGCCAGTACCGCGGCTGTCTCTGTGGCTTCCTGAAAATACGGTAGGCATTTGTAAGTAGCCAGAACACGAGGGCGTACCCTGCAGTCTAACTTACTTTTAGCCATAAAATCAGTTCATAAGACACCATAATTGCACAAATACCTATGACTTTGATCATTACTCGCAAGCGAGGGGAAACGGAGCGACCGTGCACACATATGTGCCTACAGTGTAGATGCGAACAATTATAGACTCTTTTGTCTCCGTACGAACTGAAAGTGCCGAAATTTGAACAATTTGATGAAGCAAAAATGATCATTTCGAACCACGTACAGACTCCTAGAGGGGTAACAGCGTTACCATTGTGGTCTTAAAACAAACCAACCAACGCGTTTCGGAAGGTGGTCTCCATTTTTGAGCCCAGGCAGCATGGCAAAACTTGGCCTTATAAACAACATAAGGTGGTAAAATTGTACCATCTGCAGCACCGCAGAATGCTACCGTGACTGCAGCCTTCGATGACTCGCGCACAATACGTATGTGCTTTTTGCCCTTTTTTCCGAACACAGTCTTTGGCTTCGTGCACCCGTTAACATTTGTTTCATCCATATTGAATATATTCGATGGCGCCAGATCAGTTAAGATCGGCTCAATATTATCGAAAAAGCTGTTTATAATCTCCGGTGTAACCTTCGCGCGTACTGGAGCGCGCGTACTGGAGCCAACTCTTCAGCGATACGGCGCGTTATAGTGTCCTTGTGGCGATGGTAGAAGTACTTGACGAATGCCGGCCCAGGGTAGTTATTTGCAAACTGCGGAACAGATCGTCCCAAACAGTCTAGGTATGACTTAATGACGACTTTGAGATCGAAATCGTCAAATGGAAAACCCCATGCTTCAACCTGGACCAGATGCTGAACGATTTGGTTCTCTTCGACGTCGGTGAACACCTTAGGACGACCGATCGTTCCTCGATGTAGACGTTTCACCTTATATTGCAGCGTTGAACGGTTAACACCGAAGTGCTTCGCTGCTGTATTAATAGACATTTCTTTGGCAGCACAACAATCAATGGCTTGCTGCATAACATTATCGTCGTACCCGTAATTAGAATTAGGTTTCCTACGGTTTCTAAGCGCCATTCTAATACTCTGAAAATTATAACTCTGAAAAGTAAAAATTAATACCTATATATGACAACGAGTGAGAAACGAACAAATACGTAATGAGCAAAGACCAAGCGTCGAGCAGACATCGAGTGCGCCAGACGTGATTGTGGCCACAAATGTATATATAACTGGCGTTCTAATGTGTCTAGGGAGAGCTACAAACGAGTCGGTGGAATTCTAGATTCATCCCGTTGAAAATTATCCAACATTGGGTGTAGCCTTTGTACTTTTGGTTACTCGATGTTGATGGCAAGTTTGGCCGGCCAAAGTTGGCTGAGGGGTTGCGGATGGCCAAAGTTAGCCGTTTAGCCTGTAAGTACGATGGCAACATTGGCCATCAGATAAACGCGTATGCATTAAGGATAGAGTAGTAAAATCAAGCCTATAAAGTTACAGGCATAATGGCGCAAGAAAAATAATCCAGTTTTGGCCAGGGCTAAACGTTTTGCTAGTTTAACAATTAGAGCTGGCAGGATTCCTAAATGTACTTGTCTAGCTCAAAAACGCCATTTTAACGTACATCGGTGAAATATAGATAACTATGGCTGTATGAGGAACAACCTAATCAGAGTAGGCTTATTTTGAAGAGGACATTTCAGTTGTTCATAAACTAGTTCAATTTTTTTCATATTATATTACTCAAAGAATGTCCAAGGCTGAGACCAAAAAAGTAAAATCGGCCAAAGTTGCCACTGAAAGCCAAAGTTGGCACACTTTCCGGTAATTGGTTATAGAGTGTAACAATGAAATTTATGCTGGTTTTGAGCCAAAATAAAGATTATTAAGCACTTGTTTCCGCATACGAGCGCATAATGACATCAAATTGGTATATAGCATAATAGAAAATATTTATATTTACCAAGAAATGCATTTCTGCATCGTTGACTACATTTCTTACAAGAAAAAACAGCTTACTAAAAGGGGTAAATGTGCTGGTTGTGTCAGTGCATGTGGTGATATAACGTGGCACTGTGATCAGATTAAGTTTGAACAAAGTTCATGCTTGTTTTGGTAAACAGTAAATTTCATATTTAACCCTTCGCTTATATAATTTTTATTTACGTATTATATTTGTTTCCCATTATATAATGTATTTAAAAGCAATGTCATGTAAGGCACTATGGTCCGATTTACAATATCGACTGTAAGGTTTTGACAAAAGTGTCATTTCAAGTGGAAGTAGTTAAGTGAAATACTATAGTTTCTGCAGAAAATGGACGTATATATAGCGAGTAGATGGCGTATCTCCATTTCATTTTCGTTTAGTATATATAGCTTTTCGTAACAGAGTTGTCGCGAAAGCTATAAGTGCGAGCTACATTAATGAAAATGGTAAGCTCGCTGAATCAAACACACAGGCAATACACCACTGGAATTCAATGAAAATACCAGTGTAATATGTTTTCAAATAACGTGCATATAATAGCAGTTAGCAGTGTATAGCTTTATATCATTAAACCCGAACTATATATACGCTTTTATTTCTTCGCAGCGTGGTTTAGAAACTAAACTTGTATTAAAGATGGAAGTCGGGTCGGGCGCAGTGCGGGTCGGGTCGGGTTGACGTGCGCGCTCGCGGGTAGGTTCGGGCCAAACGACAGTAAAATATGATACTCAGAAGCGCAATACTTTTGGTAAAGTTTTGTATGCTCGGCGCAATGGATTACAGATGGTTGGCAGATATTACCAGCTGAAGCACATTAACAGTCTTACAGTTTACTATGGGTGTTATAGTGAGGTGATTTGGATCGACAACCGTGTGCGACTTTCTTCGAAAAATTACAGTTTTTTAATGCCCATACTTTATTAGCGGGCGGATGCCTTATGATATTTTTTACTCGTTGTGTCTTGGCGTCCTGCTGTGCCCTTCAATTGGGACAGAACTTATACCCTATAAATTTTTTTCTCATGTATATATATTACGTTTTTTAATTCAACAAATGTCACTATTAGTTACATTGTTTTTGCATTTGGAAATTTGGATTACATAGTTTTAATTATATTTATATTTGTTCTTAATTTGCAGTAAGTTCAAGGGTAGTTGTGATATCGCCGCCCTGTCGTTTCTGTATGAACTTTCTTTCCACATTGATAACCATATAAAATATCGATAACAGTGCAATAACTTGAACCTGGTTAGGAGGTGTTTCTTTACCTTCTGTATGCTAGCTGCGACTACTCCCCTCTTCCGAAATACGGTGCAATGTTACACAATTATTTGTATTCCATGTCATTAATTTCTAGTTGATTATAAATCAAAGATTTTCGACATGGCGCGGATTGTGATGTGTCCGACACCCAAACATAGTTATTACTACCTGCATGAAAAGAGGCGGAGCGATAAAACAACCTATGTAAATGAAGATTTTCATTGAACCATGGTTGTCACAGATTTTGTCGAATTATGTGATTTACGAAAGAACCAAAGTCGGGTCGGGTCAGGTTGACACGGTTGTCGGGTCGGGATAAATAACTAGACCCGAATTCGATCTTTAATCTGTATATATATATGACGGTGTAACCCCACAGTAAATTTAATACTTTGATAATTTTATTTATTATATTTAACTATTTCTGATCTGCCTTTATTATTGCGGTTATGCAAATACTAGGAGTTTGTAATATACCGATTTAGGCAGGTGAATGGACTTCGGCGCTAAAATTTAAAAAGCTAGTAATACATAGCTGCAACATGACTGTCCATTGTTCGTGAACGCATAAATCACAAACTGACAAAACGCTAAAACTATGTCACAGCCTGACGCCTGCGACAACTACTTAGCATCATAGTCATCAGCGAATGCACTTGACGTTTAAATTTATAACGCCACAGGGGGACCATGTTACTGAATCCACTCATCGAGAGTTAAAACACATGTTAAATATTATGTATCTTCGCGCTATGACATAAAGCTTCAAAAACGCACACACAAAGAGGGCTTTTTAAAATGTTGACTGAGTTTCCTGCTCGTTGGAAGAATGATAGGTTTGCAGAGTTATTTAGCCAGTTCAGCCCATTAGTTTCATTCCTTTGAAAGTTAAACATATGTCTTCTTAGCAATTAACCCAGCGGAATGCTACAAGGCCAAAATTGCTAAACCTAGACATTGCAAAAAATGGTCAAATTTTGGTATTTTTCAATATAGTGTTGTACCTAGACGGCCAGAACACTTGTACACGTTTTTCAGTTTGAAAAGCGCAATAGATTTCCGTGGACTATAAACGTGAAAATATGACACCCGGAATATTCATTTATCTTGAAAATATTCACTTTTATAAATTACAAAATTTAACTCTTTTCGTCACTGGACGAAAAATATATAGAATCCTATAGTTTTAATAAGTGCTGCAAATAGCCATAAACTTGCACTTATTATATTATATTGCTAGTGTATTACTGTCATTCTGTACCTTTGAAGGAGACTCAGTAATGACAATTTACGGCCTCAGAATAGTCACTAAATGAAAACCATCCACACACGCTACGCACCGCTGTCGTCGCCGTGCGAATTACAACACATTTTCAGGAATTTCCCTAAGCTTGCCACGCAGTAGCACAATAGGTACTAACTTATATTCCAAAATTATTCTGTGCTTTATCGGTGAAATAAGTCACCAGTCATAACTTCACACAGAAAAATACTTCGGTCATAGTAAGGTAAAAATGAGTTAAAGTTGTCAGTGCAGATTGAGTTCTTTTTATTAAAAGAAAAGTGTCAAAGCATTTTGCATTATTCGTGTTGCCTGTAAATTCAGTATGAGCACTGCAAGTAGCGTCGCAATGAAGACGCTAGCCTGCATGTTTAAAGTCCTGAAAATATAGTTTAGAAGTAGTTGTAAAATATATTCTTATGAAACGGAGCCTTAGAAACAGAACTCGTAATATCCTAGCTACATTATGATGACCTGGTAATAAAGCGGTTTTACAGCAAATGCACTTGGCTACCAAGCAACGTCTCCAGGCAAAATATTTCAGCTGGTTTTTCGTTCTTATTTGTTAATTTGCAAACGCATTTCACAGCTATGACTACAGAGCATAGCGCAATTTACCCCTGTGTCGCATTCCAGGTTAGGCGACGTTTCCAAAGGGCTATTCAACGCTAACATTAGACAATGAAAATTGGACTTATACTAACTCCACCAACACTTTGAAATGAAATTTTCTAATGAGACAAACAAGTAGTTTCGAATATTATCCCATCCTAGGTACAGTCAGCAGTCTATTTTAGGGACTAAAATCAAAATGATCTGAAACTTATCTTTTTATCACATTTATCATCATTTTTGTGCTAACACAAGCCTAGTATGTAACATTATTTAAGAAAATTCTCATAAATGCAAAATTGGTATCCCGCTTCATCTCTTTACCTTTTTAAATTTGCATTTTTGATTGCCTCCGCCTAAATTTGTCCAGCCCCTGATGCAGGGCAGCTATTCAGGGCCAAGACTTCCCTGCCCAGCGGAGAAAGAACTAGCTAGATCACAGTATTTAATGACATTCTACCTCATTCTAATAAATAAGGAGACACAGAGACGCCCTACAACCTATCAGCTCCCATTTTCCTAAACCAGGATGGCTGCAATATAACCATTTTATGGTAGTTAACCAAAGTGGCTCAATTTAACTAAAAAACTAAGAAGTGAAATTCTTACTGTAATCGCTCTTCCTCAGATACGGATAGACAAAAGCAGGAAATAAAGCAGCAGATACGCCAGCGACCAAAGCAATTATAACTATTCTAGAACTCCATCTTGCACCACGAGGTACTTTGATCATTGTTTATAAGACTAACATTCATACGCTTGACATGAAATAAATCGCAAATCAATGTTTAGCAGCAACACAACTTTATCCATTCAGATTTGCATTTTTTACATACGTTATCAAAAATGAAGCGCCTCGCGATGAACACTCATATTACGATTTTGTTGTCCAAATGGGTCGGAGCTGGTCTGTTCCCGGATACCTCAATAGTACTCGCTATTTGTGGCGAGTTTACGAAAGCTGGCCCTATTATTTCCAAAAAAGAGACCTAATCTGAAAAGTACACTTTTGAGGTTTGGAGATCAAGTTTTAAAATAATGGCAGTGCAGAATGGAATATAAGTTTCCTAGATATCGCTCTGATCACAAGATATATAGAGTCCTAATAACCTACTTCTCTATACAGGTGCAGTACTCCTAAGCTATGATTTTCTTACCATTTACACCAGAAGGTACCAGGACCCTAGGCCCGCCTAGGACGCAGAATTCTCATTCAGCTTACTGTTAAAAGCTCACAAAGCTCCCTACCGTTGCTGCACGTCATGGGAGTACACCGTTTTGAAATAATCCTGACCTACGACAATGGATTGAAAAACTCATAAGAGCAAAATTCGGAATTTAGGTTGGTCGCACTGGCATAGTTTGATATTACGGAACAGCGACGGTGATCGCAGTTGCCTTCAGGTTGATCTACGCTCACTCTCCACCCAGTTGAACACATCCCGTATCCCTGTATCTTCCCCCTTCCCAAAATTCTGTTCACATCACTTCTTCACGCCCACCGAGCGTAAATAACTTAAAACGGGTCGATGAGCGGGGGAACCAGTTGAAGCACCTGCAAGGGCGGCCATTGGCGAATTCAAAAACTCTAGAAAAATCAAGCCCAGGAGCGACCCTCCACCGCGGCTTCACGGCGAAAGACCCACCTGGGTGAACCAAAAGCCCAAGACACAACGCAAGGCAATAGCAAAACGAGGACTACTGAGAAAAACGCAAGAAAAGAAACGGCGACAACCGCCAAACATTTAAGAGACGTCAAATTCTAAAGCTAAAAAAGCCCTCGATTGGCTCCGATGCTGTATTGGGCTTTTATACTCCCAAGTTACTCCCCCAGCCAAAGGTTGGGTTTCCTTAATTTTTCCTGGCTTGGACCCAAAATGTCACTTTTAAAAATTCAAAATTTCTAGTTGTTATTAACACACAAATAGTATATATATGTGTACGCACATATAATAAACAACGGCGGCCGAGCATAAAACATAATAATGTCGATAACACCAGCCCCTGTGGGCAACTGACGCTTATCAAAGACTAAGAGGAAAATAACGGCGACAGCAGCGAGTGGCCGAGCAGGGAGAGCGAAACCCGGCGCGAGGTTTCGCTTACAACAAAATATACGAGCGCTCCTGGCGCTGAATAATTATAAAGAATTTTTTTTAATTTTTTATTATTTTCAGGTCTACGTGGGCGGCCGGAGCCGGGATCAGGTCCATGCCCTGATGGTCGCCTCCCGATGGAAAAGGAAATTTCAGTGTAACCCTAATAGGTGGCCTGTTAGAGACCGTTTTTGGGATGAAATTGATAAAATTTCGGGTCCCGACTCTGTTATGGGGGTCCTATGCAAATAAGTATCGGTGGGCGGCCCCGATTTTCGGTGGCATAATATCCTATGGAGATGTGGAAATTAAAATTTTGGTGAGTGTTGGTTATGCTGGTCACCGAGGGTTAGAAAATTGGATGTCTAAGCGCCCAGCTGAGGATCCCTAAGTACTTATGGGCGGGGGTTGAGTGGTCCCAAACATGCGATTTTGAAGCTTTAGCAGGCCCTGATGACGATTCTGTGCCCTTAATTTGCCCTAGCTGTGAAAGTATGCTTGCTGATTTATTAGAATTTTGCACCATGACCCCACCCGTCCTGACACACACCACGCATTTGGCATGGTAAGCACTAGAGATTGGCCCGGCCGTACCGCACCGAAATCACAAGTATAATAGTCTGACCCATGTCGTTGGCCCATCCGAGCACGCATGCGCTCCTCAACACAACACAATCATGTCACATAATAATCAATACCATTTTATGCTTCATTGCTTTGGGTTGGCCGGATACCTACAAATCGGTAGTCTAAATTTCTATTGTGGTGCGAGAAATCACCCAGCGCGCCTCGGTCGGGTGGAGCGTAATAATGCGCTGTTTTAGGTTATATCAACAATGAATTATACACAAATTATAACAAATTTTGCTTGCACGTTTTACGCTAATGGGAACCCTCCGGTTACCTAGTGCTACGAAATACACGGCAGAAAACTCTGAAAATGTTCATCGAAAAATTAACGCTTAGTGACCTTAAAGCAAATATAAACCAGCTTTCCAAATTGCACGATGCGTCCATAGTGAGATAAATTGCGGTAGTTACTATGCTTATAAATCATGTGACAATATTACGATGGCCTAGTATTCTCCAAATACAAAGTACTCCGCAGCTGTAGTGCACAGGCACACAGGAGACGGAAGCGTGAACCTAACCACTGTCGACCAAGCACGCAACACAATGACTTTAACAGATCTTACGTCCCTACATATTACGAGGAAAACACGACTATGGCCACCTAAGCACAGTATTTCTTTAACCGTGAATAAACTGCTATTCCTTATAAAGTTTTAGCGACAAACATTAAGCCCACCCGCAAGTTGTGAAAGCGCAAAAATAATGAATAGACCTTGCACTCCAGACCCGCACCAACCATTAAACAAAGCTATGCACAAATAAAAGAGCATAACGACAGAAAACATCCTTGGTAATAATCAGCGTTTTCCCATGCATTTAGGAATTTATACAAAGGAGCAAGAGCACTTTATATGTGAAAAATTTCCCAAAGTGTCGACCTAACAAGAGTTTACTCTATACTTCGGTAAATTAGAATTGTGCATCAATGGTTTACAAAGGTTTCTAGCATAACTGTGCAAAAAATACTATACAAAGGCAACGGTGCGTTAATGCACCGGAGGTGTGCAATAAAACACTGCAAACATAAAGATTTACTTAAACATATCTAGAATAGTACAATATTGTTAAGATAAGCTTGTGTTAAGCTGCTGCAAAAGCGAAAGGAAACAGCGTAAACGTCCACCATGTGTTATTTCCGACTATAACTTAAACCATTCGTGATCATCGAAGCATATATATATGAAAACCAAACTTTTTCGACACTGGTGTGTAAATAGATATACCAGAAACCGTATGTATGTAATGAGCAGCAGCTGGCTAGTTTATTCAACAAAATTTCCAAAACTCCGACGTTGTAGTAAAATAAACTTTTGAAGAAAGAAACCAATGATATCCAAGCCAAGGAATTGTCTAAAGGTATACAGGTTCCATCTAAGAAATTTAAATTAGTTATTAAAACCTGTGAATATTTCCAGCTTAGTTTACGCGTCTGAATTATTTTATAATTTGAAAAACTTCTCGATAACGTAGCGACAAACATATTGTCGCCATACAAATGCATATCGACACAAACCAATACGACGTCTTGCCAAAAAACCGAGCAACGCAGTATATACTCCTTTTGATATCAACAGGACTGTATTCTTTTTAATGAAACGGGGCGAGCGAGAGTTTCTAATGAGAGCGAGAAAGGAAAATTCGTGAATTTTTTTCTGTTGGTAATTACTTACTGTTCATCTTCGATTGGTGGTTTGGGTCTTTTCTTTTAGCCCCCCCCCAGCCCGAATTTGGGCAATTTTGAAGATACAGAGCTGATTTTGGTATCAATCGATTCAGCTTGATGAGGCAATTCAGAAAATACTCATTTTACCCACATCCCTGGAAAATTTTTTTCCGATTTTTTGAGGTCCCAATGGTCCGTCCCCCCTTGGGAACCCAAAAATTATTTTCTTCGGAATATGGTCATGTTGGGTACCGTTCGACTGGTGTGTATTTTATTGAAATCTACGCCACCATTAGAAAGTTATGAGGGGCCCAATTAACCCCGAGGGGCTGCGTTATAACGTTAGAAAAAGGAACAGCTTAGAGCGGGGGGGGGTTAGAGCTTAGGCTTAGTGTATGTCTCATATAAGAACCTTAGATTAGGCTAAGACTAAGGCTTAGGCTTAGTATATCGAGAACGGCATGGCCTGCATTTTATTTCCGCCCTTCAGGCTTACTTGGGCCATCATAACTTTCTAACGGTGATGTACATTTCAATAAAATACACACCAGTAGATTTCTCTCAACAAACGGAGTCGAACATGACCATCTTCCGAAGAAAAAAATTTTTGGGTTCCCGAGGGGGGACCATTGGGACCTCAAAAAATCGAAAAAAAAAATTTTTTCAGGGATGTGGGTAAAATGAGTATTTTCTGAATTGCCTCATCAAGCTGAATCGATTGATACCAAAATCAGCACTGCATCTTCAAAATTGACCAAATTCGGGCTGGGGGGCTAAAAGAAAAGACCCGATGGTTTCGGCAAATTTTTTGTTCTATAACAAAAGTGGTGACGATGTGACCTTTAGTTGGACTCAAAGACCTCCAGAACCACCTATCGGGCTAAAGCTGCCAAAAATTGATTTTCGAAATATAGCCATGCCGGCACCATTGTTTCGCAGTCCACTTCACCAAACACAGGCTTCGCATCGAAAAACAATGTTCGTCGACTGTTTGCCAGAATATCAACTTTTTTCAAAATTTGATTGTAACTGCGTGTTTTTTGCCGAATTCTAGCGGGTGTGCTTAAGGTTATAAATAATACTAAATGCTATGTTATAATGTACAGTGTGCTTTATAATGTCCAACGTGAACATATACCTTTTTAGGAGTTTCAAGTGTTTTACTGTCGAGGAGCCAAAATATAGTTCTTACTGTTTGTTTATGTACTGGAATTGCGCGCACGGCATCAAGAACGGTCTCTAGTGTTTTTGCGCTCAATACGATGGTTTGGCTATTTAGCGTTTAGCACAAACAGTTCATGCCTTTACAGTGGTCTTCAACGGGTTTACAGCCGATGAACCCGATTTATAGAATACACTCCAATGTAATGTTGTTACTTCACATCGTGATGTTCCGTTCATCTAGTGAAAGTAACGTCACTTACATTATATTTGGTTATGCTTTTTTGCCACTTCCGATAAGCTACAATAAGTTTTTGGAGGCGATGAATACGGGTTGTTCTTTAACGGCATTTATTATGTATAAATTAAAAATTATAATATTAACGGTATATGTATAAATCAGGCTTTAGACCGATGTATACATAATACACAACGCCTGTTACAGGTGTTTACACAAAATGACAACTGTAGATTAAACCACGTTGGCTCTGTATCACAACACTCGCCTGCGAGATACTAGTGCTATCATCACCAAACAAACTTCGTACAGGCTGTCGTCTTGTTGTGAGCCAACACAAAATTAAATGTCATGTCTACGATTAATGCAAGAATGAAACGGAAATGTAATGTATTCCGAACAAAACCATTTTCATTCGCCACCGTCACTTCCGGAGTCTTCTTCACTTTCTTGCAGCCATTCGATAAATGCATTCAGCTAAAAATGAATATATATTTATATAATGAATATATATATATAACTACATGACTGTAATTATACGACTCTCACAGAGCATTGGACACGTAGGTACGGAGGTGTCATTGCTTGCATGGGTCATAATATACTTAATGTAGACATACTAAAATAATCATCCTTTCCAACACAAGCAAACTGTACTAAAACAGTCAAAACTTGCAGTAAACAAAAACAGTAAGTCAAAATTACACACTTCCGCAATTATTTTTGGCCCGCTGAAAAGGAAGTATATATTAAACCAAATAAAAATTTCTCAACTAACTTTCCTACACGATCTATAACGCTTCAGCTAGTGAGCATTACAAGTCAAAAACTTTACAGATAAACAGTTATAATTTTCTATCCTATGAGGAGAACGAAGCTTAAAATTTACGCATTTCACACGTTGGTTAAGCAATAGTATGCCTACTCCATTATAATTACTATATTCGAATATGACACAATGACAAGCCTATAAAATATCGCGGGTTGGTAGTCGTAAGCCCACGACACACGCTAATGCCTCATTCCGCAATTTTTTATACATTTCATACAATCCTACAACAGAAGCTCTCTTTAGCCATGTCATTGATATCAATCATAGTCGAAGAGATATAAACATATATTTTACGTATATAATAAATGATCATCAGTAAATTGACATAGAAAGCTCTGAATGACAACGCGATTAATTCCAATTATTATTTAAACATAAAGGATATCGCAGCAGCAGAAAGGATTAAACATATTCGCCAATTTTATGTAGACAGAAAAATTCTAATAAAATTTGATCGAAAGCAAAATGAAATAGAACAGATGATTTGTCGTGGCCAAGAATTGTGAGAGCACCTATAAAATACTCGTGTGTTTTATAACACAATTCTCGCATAATGCAAAACTCTTAGCAAACGCAATGTCCGGTGGAAAGTTTTTTATGTAGTTATGCAACCAACCGTTGTAGCAACTTACCCGACAGCTACACCATATTTAATTCGCTGTATAAAATAACGATTATTACCGTTTGATGTTTATCCTACGTATATCAGGCACTAAGGCAGCAATAAAACTATGAACCTTTTTGAGCTTTACGGCAAATATTAACGTGGTTGTGATAGCATAGCAGTGGTATGTCTTCAAAATGAACACTGCCGACAGGCAGTTCCTCGCAGATAACAATTACCAAGCAACAGAAATTTAGCAAAATGTAATTTTTAACTTATTACTGAATAAATTTTTCCTAAGATTATCCTGTTGCCTTGCAACAGTATACAGTAATAAAACGTAATGTTTATCGCAACGCTTGTAATACCTCGAGAACCGACTGGCGGAATTTCATACTGCTTTACTATTCAATGCGATAATAGACTGGCTTATACAACGAAAATTATTTGCCTGCATATCCTTTGTTTCTAAGCAGGGGTTGAACAAATGCCTTATTCAACTCCAGAAAGACCCACACGTAGTACAAAGACAACGTTCCTACGCACATATTTAGGGCTTCAAGCACTCTATAAAATGAGCCCGACACTCCACCAAAATCCATCGGTTATAAAGACATGACCGTTTTCGTGTATTACGATCAGGTGGCGCCATTTACATAACTCATTTTCCTCAATTGTGCAACATTGATAACTACCGCAATAAAGCGTCACATGTCGCTCAACAGAGCTTTCATCACTCTAAACGTGATCCATTATATTTATTTTCACTGGTTAGACATGGTTTTCAACCTTTCATA
>JASANE010004024.1:0-10443 GCA_030248225.1 Trileptium ribeirensis
TTATAGTTAGTTTTTCAAAGAGTCCATGATAAAATTTTGTAAAAAAACTATAGCACAGGGTCATATTCAAATATCATGCCTTATCCGATGACGTGTTCTGTTTCCAGTTTCTCACCCAGCCCCCAAGGATTGCACGGTGTACCCCCAAGGTTCCCTTGGAGGTAGCTGATGTCTCCTCCCGCAGGATCTTGCACAGTACCCATGCAATTCTTGACGGCGGGGTAGGTAAGCCCAGAAGAAACAGCCACATCATATGATGCGAAATAATCGTGAGTATGACCGAGTGTCATCTTCTTCTGCAAAATTTTCTCATGAAGTCGGGTTTTCCCATCTTCGACAACGACTTTCAAAGAACAGAGAGTGACCATATTAAAATCTAGTTGTAAA
The DNA here is from genome assembly GCA_030248225.1 of Trileptium ribeirensis. Classification (NCBI taxonomy): domain Eukaryota; kingdom Metazoa; phylum Nematoda; class Enoplea; order Enoplida; family Thoracostomopsidae; genus Trileptium; species Trileptium ribeirensis. The sequence goes on from JASANE010004024.1 coordinate 388, forward strand.
CTCCCAGGGATACTAACATTTTATGCAGCAGTTATCATAGGTAGCACGAATGTATAATTATTTTTGTATAACATAAATTTTTATTTCGTAACACTGTTGATATAATGATGAAATATATTTAATTATACACTAATATTTATGGGATAACTTGAGAACACAAGATGCATCGATGCCAGCTAATCCAATGAATAACCATTAAAGAGCCCATTATTGATTGCACCTAAGAAAATATATTAGTTGGAATGGGATAACTTTAAAATAGAAGATACACCATGGAAACACAATCCAATGGATAACCATTAAAGAGCCCATTATTGATTGGATATAATATAAATAGATTAGTTGGGCATTATTATTTACGACATTGCCCCAATTTTCTTAGTGGGTAAAACATCGGTCAAGGAACCCACAATGTTTTCTGGTATCTTACCATAGTCTCCTGAATCCACAATCATTTCTCGCTCCCAAAAGAAATCTCTTCGAGATCAGGATTGATTCTTTTCAAATGCCAAAACGTCTAGCCTGAGTATTAAAATCTTTTCTACTGTACTTTGAGTGGCTTTCTCGGTACGACTACTGTCGAATAAATTCTGCTTAAATTACATACTTAATTGGTTTATGGGTTATATGTAACTTTTATCACTAAATTATTGAATACTGATTATCTAATATTTTTTAAACTATGAAGTCAACTTTAAAAGTATCTTAGTAAATTTTTGATAAAACATTAAACATTAGAGTCTTTGAAAATTAGGAAAAAAAACTAAATAAAAACTTATACATGAGATCATTATTAATTGCTCTAGAAAAGTTTGTTGTACATATCGGGTTTTATGATTGTCACATGGCATCCGCAGTATATGCGATGTATATTCCGTTTTATCTACAGGGGATTAAAGATTATTCATTGGTTTATAAAGCATCACAGAAACACACACGGCATATCGATAAAGGTCGTAGTCATACGTCGCAAACTTGTATTATATACATTTAATAAACGAACAATATTTTGCTCTTTGTAGCATAGCACTAATGCAGATTTGTGCGGTAATAATGCATCATTTACGATCAGATGAGTGCGATAGGGGCCAAATTATGTCACGCTTCCAACTCAATTAGTTAGGGTGACCTATAGCTTAGCTGGACTACTAAGGTACAGTTTGATAGCTTAGCTAGTCTTAATGTGACAAACATGAAGTTTAGCTAGAATCTGTGTGACAAACGGAGCGTTCGGCTGAACTGTCAATTGATAAATTTTATTTAATATTGTGCTTAGTTTACTACCGTTTTATTCTATAGTACTTCCACACTAATCCTAAGTTATATATTTGTTTTTAATATATATGATTAACGTTTTAAGCAGTGTGCAGCCCTTAGTGAATTATTTAGATATATACATATAGTAAAACGTAATGTTCGCGGACTAAATAATCTCTGGCTTAAGTTATAAGGGTCTCAACTGAACCCCTCGTGACAAAAGCACAATCCGGCTCGACACTCGATCACAAACGCATAGACTAGCTAAACTATTCAAAATTTTAATAGTCGAGATGGACTGTTTGCGTGACATAGTAGCTAGCGCATTTGAACAGGTGACATAATTAGGACCATGCGCACGCATCTTATTTTAAGGGATGCATAATATGCCACAATTTAGTATGTCCAGCAGTGTGGCGGTTTTCCGAGAACAATTTTGTAGCCTCCTCGGCTAACATCATATTTACCGGACACGTTGGAACTCGGAAATATTAATTTAGAAATGCACGACAAGCTATGCTACAACTATATATTTGTTCTACTGTAATTTTATCATAGAAGCAGTACGACGTATTAAATGCGACCTTCAGTTAACGCGGCACAAATTAATAGGAAAAACGATGGTTATTACGAATATGACGATGATGCTTATTTAATACTGCGGTAAAATTGAAATAAGAATTATTTGACTATTTAGCACCAAACAACAGAAATATATTTATGTTAACAAGACGACAATACAAGTAGCGATTATTGCTAGTATACAGACCAAAACAACCAAACCTCAATCGTTTGAATGTCAAACATCGTTCATTTTAGTCACAATAATCTGAACCTATTTCGAAATCGCTGCTGGGATCATTTTAATGTCGAAATGGTGAACAGCAAACCATATATATGTTAGGCAACAATTTTTAACGCATTGCGAAGCGATATGAGCTTGAGGTGCGAAGGTATGTGAGAAGCAGAAAGTTAGGCTTGTGTGGTATCCCAAGTCAAGAATCTTCCGCGTTTGGATGCACACCGCCAGGTGCTCTTTCGACTGAGCTATTCCTGGGGCGACATTACAACAGTTATGACGCTGCTGTATTCGACAAGATACAAACGTACAATACACGGCAAATCGAGCTAATCAAAAGAATTTACAACTGGCTGTCATTGCATTCAACCGTTGATGCTATATAAAACCCATGTAATCAAGAGTTGAGTATAAAAAATTTTGTAAAATAGTATGACACGCCGTCATACTCATGTACTTGGTCTTATCCGATGATGTGGTTGTTTTTCGGCTTACCCTCTCCTCCAAGGATTCCAGACGATGCCCCTAATGTCCACCCTCTCAAGGTTGCATGAGGGGAAGCCGCTTTCTCGTCAGTAACAACCAATCAGATAAATAAAACCAGGAAGAGCAATATCCGGTGGTTTTTGGCACTGTTTTAATCTAATTGGTTGTTAGCGACAAGAAAGTTGTTAACCCCCACCAGGAATCTTAAGAAGCGGCCGACAGCACAAAGAATGTTAGGGATATTTCTAGGAACTCTTCAGAGGTGGTAAGTCGAAACACGATCACAACATCGCATATGGCGAAATACACAATAGTTTAATTCTCAATAAATTCCATTTTTGCAAGTATAATTAGGAATTTGAGTATTTGCAAAAAAACATTAGTGGGAAACATTGTGTCCTACTTGGAGGTACCCGGAAAGGGTTTCACCGAAAAAGGCGGTCCTCGGGTAGGGGAAAACCTCAAAATATTCATCAATTGTTTCCATATTTTCCATTTTTAATTTGTGAATTTTCTCAAATTTTTCCGTGCGCCTTCAGTGCGCCCGGATGACAGCCCATCGGCCTTAATGGAAGGGGAGAAGTAAAAATAGCTTCAGCTGGATTCGAGCCTAAAGCGGTAAATCCCTAACAGCCCCTATGGCCATATATGTGCAGGTAGATGATATCAACGATTTTGAGTTTTGAAAAAAATGGGCCCCGAGAATAAAAATTCTGACTAGGCTCCTGTACGCAAATACTTCGACCTACTTGAAATTCTAGTACAAACGGTTGTAAATGATGACAAACCGACTTTCAAGACACATGCCATTGGCTTAGGTCTCACTTGACCACTTACTTTTATCCAGGATTGCTGTCACTGGCTAAAACCCTTCCGAAAACGCAATTTAATTTCGATTTGGCTGTAACGCCACGTTACAGTGCAGCGGTCTTTTGCTCACATTCAAGTCCAGTTCGCGACCGTTTGCTGGACCGCTTCCCGGAATTAATATATCATTGTTGCTTCGGAAGGTAGGACTTTTAAAGATCAAACCCATCTCACCACCACACACTCACCCTTCCCACGACGGTCGATTGACACTCCTCTCGCTGCAAGCCGACGAAAGACATAGCCCGTCAACTAGCGGCATCCGCAAATTCCCTGTGCTTCAGGGCTTGAACATGTATGTGATTTATGCATGACAGCTTTGGTGTGGCAACGCCAAATCGAAAAACATTCGCTTCTTACCACCAGTACGACGCAAATACATGACTGATGAGTTATTTTTGGGCTCAATATTTAATTGATAAATATTGTGACCAAATTCTACTGATCAGTCATTTTTGGGCTCAATATTTAATTGATAAATATTGTGACCAAATTCTACTGATCAGTCATTTTTGGGCTCAATATTTAATTGATAAATATTGTGACCAAATTCTACAAAATAATCAGTCATCTTTTAGAATAAATATTTAATTGATAAATATTGTGACCAAATTCTACTGATCAGTCATTTTTTAGCTCAATATTTAATTGATAAATATTGTGACCAAATTCTACTGATCAGTCATTTTTGGGCTCAATATTTAATTGATAAATATTGTGACCAAATTCTACTGATCAGTCATTTTTGGGCTCAATATTTAATTGATAAATATTGTGACCAAATTCTACTGATCAGTCATTTTTGGGATCAATATTTAATTGATAAATATTGTGACCAAATTCTACTGATCAGTCATTTTTTAGCTCAATATTTAATTGATAAATATTGTGACCAAATTCTACTGATCAGTCATTTTTGGGCTCAATATATAATTGATAAATATTGTGACCAAATTCTACTGATCAGTCATTTTTGGGCTCAATATATAATTGATAAATATTGTGACCAAATTCGAGCTGAGAGGCGTAATTTATATGCTGTTATGCCGTCCTCGATATATTTAGCCTAAACTTGAGGAGTGTTATAATAAGCCAACGTCTATGGGTCTTGTACTAAGCCTAAATTCGGAAGGCTGGAACCCCTAGTTCTAAGAACTTCCCGCCACTCAGCTTAACTTAGGCCAATATGTTACTTTAATGATATACTGCGATAATATAGCGTAAGAAATCATTCAATAAGGTGAGTATGCTTTAACAAAGTGAACAATGTGTACAATGTTATATTTATAATAGAATACAAAAACACATGTGGTTATAGTACACTAATATTGACAAAACTAAACACATCTATGTATTACGATAAAGAAAAAAACATGAACGACGAAAAATAACAACCAAAATTGTTATAAATTAACTGTATATACACTAGATAATTGGGGAAGCCGTTGTATTGCAAAAGCATGATTTCTCTGCTCAAAACCTTGAGGGTATATCCGCGATTTTAAGGAACGATAAACAGGAAACATCGATAACGTCTATTTCTTAAATATGGCTTGACAAGAGTGGTCCGAAGAAGCTGGTCGGGGACTAAAGGCAAGAAAAGTTGCATAAATACGCCCAATACACCCAATTTACACCACATTCATTTTCTCGAATCATCAAACTTTAGACCCCAACCATGTTCGTTCTTGGATTACAAAATTTACGCCATACCCATATTCTTGTACCACTTATTCAGATCTTCTCTCCCAAGTTCCAAGAACTCTAATTCAAGTCCCTCCCACGTTCTTTAAAATTTTTGGTATAAAATTCTCGAGCCTCATGGAACCTGGGAGGTCTGAATTGGTAGTCCGAGAACATGTGTGGGGCCTAAATTTGGTGCTGTATAAATTTGGTGATCTAAGACCATGGCTGAGGTGTAAATTTGGTGAACCAAAAATATGGATGTGGCCGTCAATTCGGTGATCTAAGAACATGGATGAGGTCTAAGTTAAATAATTCGATGAGATGAATGTGGTATAAATTTGGTGTGTTTATCGTGTTTATGCCGCTTTTCTGGGGAGTTTATACTATAGTAGTCCAAGGACCTGAAAAAGTGTGAATTTGGTGGTACAAGAATATTACAGTTTAGCGTTAACGTTTATGACACACTACGTGAGTTATAAACATGACGACTGAGAAGTAATGGCTAATGTACCGCAGGCGATAACATGGAAAAGCGTTACACTGTTCAGTACAGTCGACCATCTTATGCGGCGTTCACGTTATAATGTCCCCAACGTTTGGAACCTATGTACCCCTCACAGTGTCAGACACACTGTTGACAACAGGGTGTGTTAGACACCCCCATGTTTTTAATAAATTTTTTCAACGGTAGCTAGTTACGCGTATTACCACTTGCCGACAGTGTCAGCCACACCGTGTCTTCTGGCAGTTTTATTGACAGTGTTCGGAATTATTTGAACAATGTTCATATGGGCTAGATACAAATATCGAGAATTTAGGAAAAACTCCACAGGACAGTTGACTAATAAACCGCATTAGCTACAGACGGTGTCCGTTATAGTTAATTCGCGCCAAATTGGTAGCTAGGGGTGTGTACGACACTGTCTAGAAAAAATCTAGTAGCTAAGGGTGTGTCGTACACCCTCGGCATTTGATTTACAGTATGGGTGTCACCCTGACTGTCTATACGGTAGGGTCGCGACTACAGGGGGTCAAAAGTTCCAAACAGCGGGGACATTATAACGTGAACGCCGCATTACGACTCTGGGCTATCTGCGTTTACTCGACCGACGTCTCTTGCAAAAGCAATGAGCAATTTCTTATGCCAAGTTTCAAAGCGCAGCTGTGGTGGAGTCCGCAGAATATTGCATTATATAGATAATATGCAACTATATATAATTATGCAGACTATATGCTTCTATATCTATATATATTATCATGTTTATGCAAACATATATTACAATTTTTTTCTGTCGACAACTTTAGTTGTCGCTATAACTTTTATTATGAGCTAAAATTAATTCTTGCTTAAAGCAAAATGTGTCACAGCAGTTTACAGTGCTCTCCATATACAAAGATTTAAATGTCTAATCTACTGACAAGACATGAAACGGTAAAACGTCGAAATGTTATAGTTGAAACAAAAACATTAGAAAATTACACATGCTAGGCTGTAAATCCAATTATTAACTATCCGGCATACAACCATGCGGCTGCCGTATCAATGACAAATTTTTCGAATCTATGTGACTACATTTATATCGGTAGCGTAATTTGCTTATTATGTGGCGTGTTTTTGAGATTCACCATTCCAAGTTATGGTGAAGAACAAGTTTTGAAAATAAATCAAAGTTTTAGTGGGCGGAATGAATTCTATAGAATCACTCACGAGTTTCATCATTCCAAGTTAGGGTGAAGAACAAGTTTTGAAATTAAATCTAAGTTTTAGTGGACGGGATGAATTATATAGAATCGCTCACGAGCTTCATCATTCCAAGTTAGGGTGAAGAACAAGTTTTAAAATTAATTCAAAGTTTTAGTGGACGGGATGAATTCTATAGAATCGCTCAGGAGTTTCATCATTCCAAGTTATGGTGAAGAACAAGTTTTGAAATTAAATCAAAGTTTTAGTGGACGGGATGAATTCTATAGAATCGCTCACGAGTTTCATCATTCCAAGTTAGTGTGAAGAACAAGTTTTAAAATTAAATCAAAGTTTCAGTGGGCGGAATGAATTCTATAGAATCGCTCACGAGTTTCCTCATTTCAAATTAGGGCGAAGAACAAGTTTTAAAAAATTAAATAAAAGTTTTATTGGACGGGATGAATTCTATAGAATCGCTCACGAGTTTCATCATTCCAAGTTAGGGTGAAGAACAATTTTTAAAAAATTAAATAAAAGTTTTATTGGACAGGATGAATTCTATAGAATCGCTCATGGGATACATCATTCCAAGTTAGGGTGAAGAACAAGTTTTAAAATTAAATCAAAGTTTTACTGGGCGGGAGGAATTCTATAGAATCGCTCATGTTTCAAACCTAACTATTATAGCTTTTGCTCATCGTTGTGATTGTACTTATTCATGAAATTTTCATACTCTGTCACAAAAAGGTATCAAAACCTGTGAATGCACGTCCTTTATGATACGCGCCGTTGCATAGCGTGCAGTGTATGATGATAGCTGATTGAACTGTCTTGACATGCTTTATATTTGTATGAATACATTCTCAGCGTCGTGATGGGTAAATGACCATTTATACTAATCTACCGCATCATATGTCGGTGTTCGCTTTTGCACGGAAGCTGAACCTAGTAATAAAAATTTAATCCAGCCTTTAAGGGTTCTTATATTAAATTTTAATATACATGTTATATTACAGTAAGGTTTTAATTAATCGACGGAAATAAATATAATACATGGTTGAAAGGGTCAATGAAACAAATTATTCGCTATGCACAGCCAGATAAAAGTTGAAAAAGAATGTCACATCCTGACGGCTATCACAAAATGTACGAAGTTACCTGTCTCTTATGCAATTATTACACGCAGTAATAATATTGGGCATAACACTCTTGTAGTCATGGTATGTTCCCACCACACAAAAAAATACCTTATTATCAACTCGACATGCATGATTAGTCTCAACGCTGAAAGCAAAATTACAGCACTAAGCTGAGAGCTTTCATGGTAATTAGACCAGGGAAATGATGGGTACTAGATACGAGCCTTATTTTTCAGTGTTCTTAGCTCAGATAAGGCATAAATAAATTGTAAATCTTTTTGCCGAAAACTCAGCAACCACCTGACCAGCCAAAGAAGACAGGTATAATATACAGAGCATAATAAAAACTTTTACATGCGGCAAAATAAAACAATTGAATTTACAAGCTATTTTGAATATTAAAGCTATCGACCAGAAAAAAATGGAATGGTTTAACTAAAACGCCTCAGTAAAAGACACCGACATTAAAATACAAAATTACCGCATCTGAAAGTCCATAATAACAAAAGCACATATGATTTTATTATCTGCAAAAGCTATTGATATATAATTTCAAGAGCTAACATGTAGATGATAATGAATATCAGAAAAATGTGGACAGTGGGCTATTAATTAAATACTAAAAAAATAGCCAATGCCGAGAACCAACAAAAAACATATGATATTAAAAACCTGCCTATAATATAACGAACTTTCGTGTGCTTTGGTGGGATCTGTGGATTCAGAATGTAACGCTTATTCTTTAAAGAGCAAAATCCCTGGGTATTTCATAAAAAGGTACCGTTTTCTTATGTATGTCAAAGCGCTTTGAGGAACAGCAACATTACTTTACCAGGCTCTTCGGTAGCCTAAAATATAGGACGTCAAAAATATAGACCTTTATTTTCCAAAAGCAAAGAGTTAGCTAAGAATTACGGGATTCTTGCCAAGTACGATTCTAGAAATGTTTCAAATCATATTGCCCAAAATTGCCCAGAATATTGCCCAAATTCATGTCATTAATACTGCCCAAAATATAGAGTTTTTTCAGAAAATAAAAATCCTTGATATCCCAAAGGTATTTTCTATAGATAAATCATTTATTGGCCGATGCTGATTTCTTGCATTTGGAACAAAATGCTTGACTAAGCCCCAATGTGGCATTGTTTTATAGAAAAAATCAAATGTCTACGAAGTGCAGCACTTATGGCCAAATGTTTACGGCGAAAAACGTAGCAAAAAGTTGGTTCAAAAATACGCGGTTGAAACATTATACAGATGGCCACGCTAGCATTTATTTCAGATGAATTAAAAGGATGCTATCTAAGGCAATAGAAAGGACCATTGGATACAAAAGGAAGCGGTTTCTGATACACGACTGGGTAACCAAGTTCACTACCGTCAAATTAAACATAATTTATAGAACCGGTAAAGTTTTGCTACTACAAATTTGAACTGTCGTAAAATCAACGGGTAATCCGTTAAAACAACGGTAAAATCAGCATATAATTATCACATACATGCCGCAACAACGATGTTAGTTTATAGAAAATAATTTGGATAATCATTTTCTGCTCGAAAATTTGATTAAGGCAGGAATGGGACTAAACTAAAAATAATGAAGTTAAAAGATACAATTTAATATCAATTAACTCGAAAATAATTAAAAATAATTCAATAATCTTTTTAATTTTCACAGTAGACATAAAAGAAATTATATAACTGGGCTTAACCCATGCAGTAACCCATAGTTATGGGCGTTTCTCTAAAAATTTGAGTGGCTACATTTAGTATATAATAACACCAGATATTTTGGCATTTAAGATATGCTAAAGCCGTATTCAATCCCATCCAATCCGCCGTGTTGCGAAGCTGTTTTACAAGAGAATACGATAAAGCTTGTTCCTGTCGAAGAAGCTGGAGATTAAGCAAATATGGACCGCATCATCCGTATATGACACGGAGCACAGGGTGGCATGAAAGCATAATATTTTTGGAAGGGTTCATCATGAGAGGTTTTCGATACGATACAAAGATAGCTATTACGATTTTACAAATAAAACACGTTATTATTATTGCAGGATTTTCTGTTCATATACGGCCAAAATGAAGCTGGGCGCATGATGCAGGAATTCCAGTATACGTAACTGAACGAACAA